>JAHXMU010000117.1:446333-510643 GCA_019455685.1 Philornis downsi | reverse complement strand
TGAGGAGTGTTTCTGTGTAGTTTGAAGTTCGTCCGACAGATGGCGCAGTATTTAGTTTTTTTTTTGGTGTTTTGCCCGCTAGAGATTAGCGCGATAACCGTATGCTCCGCTAGCGTTGGGTGCTTAATCTATGTGTAGAGGCGTTAATTAGGCCAATACCGGATCATGCCTTACCTATTTTCGTAAAAAAATAAAGTTACAAAAGTTAATATGTCTACTTTTTAATCACAATTTGCGCGATAAGCCTATGCTGTGTTTTGCTGAAAGCGTTGGGTCTTTAATCAGCGTGTAGTGGCGTTAATTAACCGCGTACCGACTAACATCTAAAATCTTTCCGCGAAAAAATAAATTAAAAAATATCACTATTTTTTAAACTCTATCAGAGAGATGGCGCAGTAGTTACTTTCATTGTGTTTTGCCTGATAGAGATTAGCGCAATTACCATATGATCGCAATAACCATATGATCGTTAAGCGTTGAGTGCTTAACCAGCGTGTGGCGGCGTTAAGTATCCCGACACCGACTCATACATAACCTCTTTTCGTGAAAAGTGTGTGGGAGTCAAACGACTCTTGAACTGTTAGTGAAAGTAAATAAATTGAAGAAAATTGAAGGAAGTTAACAAGCAACAGGTAAGACAATAAAGGGCAGCCTCCCTACCCTAACAATACCAAACAACAAAAAATTTAACCATAAAGAACGTATATTGCAGTACAAAATGCCACGCTCACGTGCAAATATTGGTCGCCGTGCACGCCACACAAATAATATGAGAGTGGTGCGCTCACAGCAGACACAAGAGGAGCGGGCAGAATACAACGAACAAGTCAGGAATCAAATGTCACTTTTACGCGAAATACGGAACGACGAACAATGTGCTGCGAGAAGAGTCTCCAGAGCAGCAATGCACAATAACAATCGCATTAATTTTATGCGTCTTGCATTTCATTACGATCCGACAATTGATTATAACGCACATCCCAATATTAATATCGGTAGTATTAAGCATTGCAGTAAATATATTTAGTTCTAATTTATAATTAAGACAATTTACATTTTTACATTTTAAAATACATTAAATATGAAACCAACATAAACACTGTGTGTTATAACAATTTTGATTTTTGAATAAAACATTTTTTTGTATTATAAATAACAAAAAACATTGATTTTGATTTTCTTCAAGAGGCAGTTAAAAAAAAAAAAAAAAAAAAAAACGATATTTTATAAAGTAAGTCCAATGTAAGAAAATTATGTAAAATCTGTACCTTTGTAGGCAGGAATTGTTACGTGTGCTCCCCAGAATGCACCGCTGGCTCAGGATGGATCGGAACCACCAATCTGCACATACAATGGCTGCTGGGCGAGACGAAGTTCGGCGGGTCGGCTAGTAATATATAAAAATAGATATAAAAATATAAATATATAACTGTATCGCTAATATTGCAACTCTCATCAAATGCCAAAGAACAGTATTCGAATTTTGCAATCCATTCACGAAACGTTGTTGCTGTGTTCTCGAACAAGTCTTCAATGGTGAATCTTGGTTTGGAATAGTGAGTCCTGATAAAGTAATATTTGAAGTTATTTTATTTTTCAGGAAATGCTGTTTCCTCAACAGCAGTCAGACATTCTTTTAACATCCCTCCATCCGGAAGGAGTTTTATTTTTTTTTTTGTCAGTATTTGACTGACAACAAAACTAACCTTTTCTGCCATATTTGATAATATGGCTTCATTTTTAAACACAACCTTTTGTTTTCCCAAGTTTTTCTCTTTTTGATTAAACTTTTTTATCCGGGTTGTCTTGTTAAGTTGTTATATTGTTGTTCATGTTTTGTATCACAATGCCTTTTTATGTTATATTCTTTTAATGTCGACACAGTCTTTGAGCATAGTAAGTATACAGCTTTATCTTTGATGAAAGTGAAAAAATAATCAATTTTTTTTTTCTTGGAAATAATGCCTGTGCTCATCCGCAACCTTCTGTTTTTTTTTTCTTTTTTTTTTTTTTGTTTGTTTTTTTTTACATGTTATTATGGATTAAAATTTTAAAAAGTAAAAAGGATTTGTCGAAAACCTAATTTTGAATAAAAAAAAACTGTAATATTGACTTTTTGAAAATAATATTGCATTCACGCCTTTCAAGAAGCACAAGAATTGCTAAAATTGCCAGCTAACAGCTGACTGATTGTCTGACAGAAGTAAACACAGACAAATGAGTAACTCTTCACAAAAAATTGTGCTACCGTTTTATTATTATTATTAATTTAATTTATTAATTTTATAACAATATATTGGTGGGAGAAAGTCGATAAAACAAAATTCAATTTTAAAATGCTTAGCGGGCCTTATAAACATGTTTAGTGGGCCGCGTTGTTGCTCATCACTGATCAAGACAATGGTCCATTTCACACATCCACTATTGCGATGGCCAAAGTTAATGAATTCAAGTTCGAATTGCTTCATCACGCACCTTATTGACCAGATTTAGCTCCTACGGGCTACTTTTCATTTTCAAACTTCAAAAAATGGCTCTTTGGTAAAAGATTTGCCAACAATGAAAAGGTGGTGGTGGTGGTCTGCAGTTGATGGTTATTTTAAGGAATTTGACAGTTCTTACTATAAACAGGGTATAGAAGTTATTGAATATGGCCGGAAAAAGTGTATCGATGTAAAAGGAGATTACATTGAAAAATAAAGAAAATTTTGCCCAACTTTTTTGTGTGTTCTTTGTGAGGTCGTCTGGTTTTGGCATCGCGCTCTTAAAATTTCGAAATTGTAAACGTATCATTAAATATCATTTATAGCCATCTGCGCACTTTTTAGTTTCTTACTTTCCACGTCTGATGACGGCGATAAAGCGTTAATGTATAAATAATGACAAATTTTGTAGTATCAGGAAATTATACGCATCATTTATTATCGAATGATACAAAGTTGAAGTTTTGACAAGTACTGAAAATAAATTAATGTGCAAACTTATTCACTTAGGAAAGTAAACAAAACTAAACTAACTAAACTAGTAAGTGTAATGAATTTATTTATATGAAGAGAATATGATTAATGGCCAATATATGATTAAAGGCAGCACAATATGAATTAGTGAAAATTATTAGTTATAAGTTGTTATTAGTTGTCAACAACTGTTTCACTCCGAATAAATGGCCGAAGGTCTGGGGAACGTAGCGCAGTGGTTTTCAGCACGAATAAATGGCCTGATTAACAGTAGATATATTAAAAAAAAGATGTAGACTTTCTGAAAACTTTCCAAGTTTTTGGTAATCAATTATTAATGCATATTTATTTTTTTTTTTTTTTTGGAGAATAAGTGGTGAGATAAAGTAAGATTGCGACCGCAATATTGGGGTTTCCTTTCACTTATTTTTATTCATTAATATCCAAGCCATCTGGATAACACAACTAACATTACTACAATACAATATAAAAAAAAAAAAACAAAAAAAAGATTAAATATAATAATATGTTAATCCAATTATTCCTCCAGCCCAAAATCGACACCACACAGTGACACGTCGAGGATGCATTTGCTTCTCGTGAATCACTCGAGGATTTTCCTCACCCCACATGCGACAATTCTTCGTCATTGAAGATGATTTCACGGCAAAATCAACATTTTCATGTTGACTCTCTAATACCCAATAACCGAACTCCCTTCGCTGTCCATGGTCAGCTAGCTTCAGTTCCTGAGCTCGGTGTCAAATTGAGGTGGATGGAGTTTGAGCGACATCATCACGTACAGCTGCGACATTTTCGGTCGACCGACCTGGTCGAAGGCGCGTTGTTGTCCTTACATCACTAGCAGATCCAGTTTTGGCAAATTTATCATTTAATCTCTTTACAGTTGACCCATTTAGAGCATTATTGTGACCCCAAATTGATCGCAATTTGCGAACTGTAGCCGCAAAACTTTCACCATTTTGGTAAAATAACTTCACAATGGGAATGCGTTGTTCATTCGTGTAGCGCTCCATTCTTACTAACCTCGTACCTTCTACCAGCAAACAATAACAATTGTTCAAATGCCAAACAATGACAGTTCGAATGGCGCCAAATTTAAATCTTTCGTTCTTGTTGGGACACCCTTTAATACTAATAGTAAGTAATATCTAATGGCATAAAAAAGGAAAACCCTCCTTATCAAATTCGTGAAATATTAAGGAAAAAACAAACATTTTAAAATTGAATACAAATAATACTCGTTGTTTATATAAAAAGTAAAAATTTTCTTCTTTATAAAATGGTTTACTACAAAATCCAAAAATATGCCAAAAAACTGTATGATTGCTTACAGCGTCACCTGCTAGGCAGAATTTTTTCAAACAGATTTCAAATAAAATGCAAAATTTATTCGAGAAAGTTGTACTCCTTTTGTCTTTAATTTTTTTGAACATTTTTCGTTAGAGATAAGTTAAAAAAATCATTTCCTTTCATAAACTGCAAAGATTCTCTTTTATGTCTTAGACAGCAAACCGAAAGGAACCGAAAATTCTTGATTTCTGTAAAAGCAATTGCTAATTTTATCTTTTATATCTCAGGATTAAATCAATTTAAATCGTGGTAATCGAATCGAATCGCAATAAAAATTACATTATTTTTAAGTAAAAGAAATTTATAGTAAATCGAATTTTTCATAAAAAGAACTCTTAATGGCACATTTTTACAAATTGACTAACAATCAAATTTCCAGTGTCGTTAAAATCACATTTGATAATAATTCTATTGTAAGAATATTAAAATATTTTTTGGAACTTTTCTCTTCTATTCAAAAACATTGTTTACAAATGTTTACATGAATTTGTTTACATGCAATTTTATTACATTATTGGGGCGCCAAAAGAGACGCACATGAAACAGTGTAATAAAGATAAGACATATAAGACAGTCTGTTGTAACGTCTTGCTTCTCATCAGAAGAGTGGTTTAGCGTGTAAAGAACCACGCGGGTGATGATAAGATGATATATGTGTCCTTCAAGGGCGATAGAGAAAATGCGACCTTGCTCCGTGTGCATGACATTATTCACACTGCATGTGAATATACTCTTATGGGACGCTATAGAGAATGACACGAAATAATAAAGATAAGGCGGGTGGTCTTTTGTAGCACATTAACAAAAATAGGATATTAGATAAGAGCGTTTGAAGTGACGATAGTTAATGGAGTGAGAAGTATGGTTTATGATAAGAAAATGCGCCCTTTTTCTTTCCATCTTTAGGTTAGGTTAGCTAAGTAAGAATTTCATGTATAGTTCTTAAGAAGTGTTTTTCAATAAAGTTTTTAATGTTCTACAATCACTCAAAGTGTTCAGATATTTATTATAATGAATCTGTAACAAACATAGAATTTCTCCTATTATATTTATTATATTAAAAAGGGTGTCCCAACAAGAACGCAAGATTTAAATTTGGCGCCATTCGTAGTGTCATTGTTTGACATTTGAACAATTGTTATTGTTTGCTGGTAGAAGGTACGAGGTTAGTAAAAATGGAGCGCTGTTAGTGATGTTAAGACAACAACGCGCCTTCGACCAGGTCGATCAACCAAAAATGTCGCAGCTGTACGTGATGATGTCGCTCAAACTCCATTCAGCTCAATTCGACACTGAGGTCAGCAAATTGGTGACTCCTAATCCACTATGCAGCGAATTTTGACGAAAGATTTGCATGTTCATGCACACAAAGTTCAATTAACTCAGGAACTGAAGGAAGCTGACCATGGACAGCGAAGGGAGCCCGCTAATTGGGTATTGGAGAGACAACATGAAAATGCTGATTTTGCCGATAAAATCATCTTCAGTGAGGAGGCCCATTTCCATATTGATGGCTTCGTCAATAGGCAGAATTGTCGCCTTTGGAGTGAGGAAAATCCTCGAGTGATTCACGAGAAGCAAATCCATCCCCAACGTGTCACTGTGTGGTGTGGATTTTGGGCTGGAGGAATCATTGGACCTTTTTTTATGAAAATGAGGCATGTGAAGCGCAAACAGTCAATGGTGTTCGGTATCGTGAAATGATAACCAGTTTTTTCGTGCGTAGAATTAAGAAATGAATGTGGAGGACATGTGGTTTCAACAAGACGGCACCACATGTCATACAACCAGAGAAACAATTCAATTGCTGCATCAGTCATTTAAATCTTGCGTTCTTGTTGGGATACCCTTTACTTTTACCTAACTGTATATATCAATCGGTACCGCACAAATATAAAAAATGAAAGAAGCGTTTATAGAACACAGTATTTCTTAGGCAAATGTGGCAAATGTGGTTTGAAGTAGATGTAGATGAATACGTTTATACTGCTCAGTATTTTGTAGGCAATTCTGTGTTCTAGATTTTGAAGTACGTTAAGCGACGATGGTAGCTTGAATAAATGCCATAAATCCTACACTTAAAACTTAGTCTACATAACCAGATCACAGCCAGGAATTACAAATGGGCTACATTGGCTCATCTCTTTTAGTACATCTCATAAAAATTGATTAAGTTACCAGCAATTTCTCAATTTAAATTTAAATTTTATTTATTCATAATCGCTAAGCCTTGCATAGGCCAATGGTCACTACATAACATTAAGTTTAAAACACGCAATGGTAATATTCGTAATAAAAGTCTATTTAGCAATAGCAAACGCAAGAATGTAAAAGTGGTTCCCAATAGCAGTAGTCAAAGCAAATCTCCTTTGGTAAACTTCATCTTGAGCCAAACTATTTTATATGTGCGATAGAACAATCGATTTTCTTTTATTATTTATTCACTATCATCACAGCAGGTAAAAATATTTATATACAAAAGTTTGAGATTTTATGCAATGTATTGCAGCAAATATTATATTATAGCAAATATTATTAATATTTTACGACATTTTAATGTAAAAAAACAGCAAAAAACCTTTTAACATTTAGAGAAATTTCAATAGAATATATTTATAGAACTTCCGAGAAAAAATTGAAAAATATAATTAATTATATAAATTTCTTCTTTCTGTAAATTATTAGTATGCAAATTATTATTATGTAAATTATTAGTAGAATATCTCCGATGTAGATTATGTATTATCTTCAGGTTTTCACTTTGAATAATTTGTAGTTTTTTGAGGTTTGTCTTTGCAGTACTTGGGTACCAAATTTGGCTTCCATACGTCATTATCGGCCTTACGCACATATTGTAAATAAGCATTTTATTTTTATAGTTTAATTTAGATTTTTTATTTAATAATGGAAATAATGCTCTTCCACATCCAATCGCCCTTACACATGTGTAATTAATATGTTTAATAAAGTTCAATTTTTTATCAAAATATATGCTTAAGTACTTTACTCAATCTTGTAGGCTTATGGTAGTATTGAGAACTGTAAGCGGCCGTGTTGGGATTCTCTTGGGTGATTTGTTAAAAGTAATATTATTGCTTGTGTTTTATTGTGGTAAATTTTAGTTTTCCAGTGCTCAAAGAACTTTTAAGCTGACAGCAATGTTTGTTCCATTCTTTTAATTACTGCATTGGACACTTTTTCTTGTTAGCTTATTATTATCGCACTATATAATTGGGTGCGCAAATAAGTTTTCACCGTTTTCTTTTTCATAAAAATTCAACTTTATTATGAAAATATGTTTACAAATAAAATATTGCCCATCGCTAACTACTACTTCTTATCATCTTTCTGGCAAAGCTCGAATTCAATCACGGTAAAACTGTTCATCTTTTGCTGCTGTCCACGAATCTAGTTATTCCTTGATGTCATTATATGAGTGGAACTGCTGGTCAGCCAGACCGTGTACCATCAAACGGAACAAGTAATAATCGGGCAACGCAATATCTGGAGAATATGGCGGATGGGATAAGACTTCCCATTGCAGCGTTTCCAAATAGGTTTTAACGGGATTGGCTTGGCACGTGAGGCCGAGTATTGTCATGTTGCTGAATCACTTTTTTGTGCCTCTCCGCATATTGTGGGCATTTCCCGTACAGAGCTCGGTTCAGTGGCATTAATTGAAGTCCACACCGATCCACAGTGATGGTTTCATTTGGTTTCAACAGCTCGTAATAAATAACACCGACCTGGTCCCACCAAATACAGAGCAAAACCTTTGCAGCGTGAATATTCCGCCAAGGTGACGACGTAGAAGCATAACCAGGCAACCCCCATGACTTTCTTTTCTTTGGATTGCTCTATGGAATCCATAGAGCTCGTAATAAATAACACCGACCTGGTTCCACCAAATACAGAGCAAAACCTTTGCAGCGTGAATATTCCGCCGAGGTGACGACGTAGAAGCATAACCGGGCAACCCCCATGACTTTCTTTTCTTTGGATTGCTCTATGGAATCCATATTTCATCACCCATTACAATACGATGAAGAAACCCCTTCCTTTTTTTTTGTCGCCGTAGCAGTTGTTCACAGGCGAAAAACGACGCTGAACGTGTCTTGGCTTCAACTCATAAGGAACCCAAGTTCCTTGCTTTTGAATCATTACCAACGCATGCAATCGCTTGGAAATGGCTTGGCGGATAACTCCTAATACTGAAGCAAGCTCTACCTCCGTTTAACAAGGATCCGTCAATTTAGCGTCTTCGAAGGGTTTTCGTCTTACTTCACCGTCAACATCAAAATCACCGTCTTTATAGCTGCAGAACCACTCTAGACACGTTGTTTCACTTAAAGCAGCATCTCCGTAAACGTTTTGAAGCTTTCGATGTGCGTAAACTGCCGTTTTCTTCGATTGAAGGAAGAAAATCAATCAATCATATTATTTGGCACAAAATCGTAGATATTCACACAACCAAAAGAATATGACGTCAAAGGAAAATCACTATTGTGTGGAGGCGGTATGTTTACCATATGCCTAAGCTTACCCCATGTTGCTTTGGTTATGGCAGAATCGACTAGCACTTACAGCTAGCGCCATCTACTGGCAAACAGCGGAAAATTAGTTGCGCAAATATTTAAAAGTAGACAGCACTACACCATCACAATGATTTTTTAGCTGAAAATCCACGCAATAATCATATTCTTCCGTTTTTCCTTAAACTGAATTCAGTTATATTTGAAATACCAGTTAAAGTGATATCGACTACAATTGCTTCAACCTTCATTGTGGACATGTCTATTCCAGCAGCAATACATTTACTTTTCACGCCATTCTTTGTATCCCCTTCTATATAATGAATCACTACAATATGGACGATACATTTTTTGAATTGTGTGATTATCGACCTTTTTATTTGTGTCTACACTTGAAATTCTGTCATTTTAAGTAGAACAAATCTGGATTTTTCGGATTAATGCGGAACAAAGCAACGCAGCAAAAACCACATTATTGTGATGTCGACGTGCATCTACTCAGTTCATTCATAGATAGTCACGGCCTATTGTGCGTCTGAACAAAAGGCATTTCATCATTTTGTCACAACGACATGTGTATCTTTGAAATTATTTGGTTATTTTTCTGGATATAAAGAGATATGATGTTCGCATTTATTCTGGTCAAGAGTATTAACTTATAAATCCTTATGGCCAGGATGTATGGCCGCTGTCACTATATTGAGTTGGGGGCGGAAATTTCAACATTTCACTTCCATCACTTATTCTTTTTGCTTCAGCCGCCTTTGATTAATAATGCCGAAACAGATCATGTGAGCTTAATGGACAGTTGTTGTGCAGCAATCAGTCCTCGCTGACGTTTCCATGTGCTGAAAAGTCTTTGTCGCCGCAGATTCATAAGGGCTTAAATTCATCGTTGAGGAATGTAAGCGAAACGAAATAACTTGACAGATTAGTAACTCTGGAGATGGCGCATGTATGTGATGGCTTATCAAACGATGAACTTTTGTTTCGCCGTTTGTATTTAACTGGAGGTACATACACGCGGCATTTCGGGCTTTTATTCTTGTTTGTTTCTTGTTTTCAACAAATTTAAATAGCCTTTCAGCTTTTTGCACAATAAATACGCATTTGCGATGGAAAGAAATGAACTTAAGAGAGTTTACATTAATTTCGATTAAAATTTATGTTCGATTGAGTTATGTTGAAGTAATGACTTAAATGTAAACGGATAGAAATTTTTAATATCCAGTACAGTTGTCTTGGAAAAAGGTTTGGATTTGGAAAGTGATTAGATACCAGCTACAGTCTTAGTCCGCCAACAATCGCCCACGCACCCCACTGGGCATAAAAAAAAAATTATAAATTACCTTTGGTTCTACAATTTTCAATATATTTTAATAGTGCCTTTTAGCACCATTTGTGACAACATAGCAACATTTTTTTCGAGTTACATCATAGTTTTCAAACCCAGCCTACAATTAGAAGGGTACGACGGCGGTCCCAAAACTGGAAAACCTAGCAAAGCAGACATAAAAAAGTTGAGAAAAAAAGTTTTCTATTTTTAACCATAATCTCATTTTATTGCGATAAACTTTTTCCAGCGACATTCAAAAATTCTATTATACATTCTGTTTATAGTAAGAACTACCCAATTCTTTAAAATATCCAGACTCCATCTCGTCACTGTTGGCAAATCTCTAACCACCGAGCCATATTTTCAAGTTAAAAAATAGAAAAAAGTTTGAGGCAGCTAAATCTGGCGAATGAAGTGCGTGATGAAGCAATTCGAACTTTAATTCAATAATTTTGGCCATCGCAATAGTGGATTTGTAAACTGGGCCATTGGCTTGATGAAACAATACTTTCCTATCACCTAAATGCTGCATTAATTTATCAGAATAATCGCCGTTGATGGTTTTTCCTTTCTGAAGATAACCGATAAAAATAATCCCATACGCATCCCAAAAAATAGACGCCATGACCTTGCCTGCAGATGGAACCGTCATTGCTGTCTTTGAACAAGATTCTCCAGTCCAGCCCAGTGATTAGACTGTTTCTTTGTCTCAGGTATGAAGTGGTGGACTCATGTCTCATTCATTGTTATAAATCGATGCAAAAATTCGGCTTTACTGTGTTGAAACACCGCCAAACACTCTACTGAAAAACTGAAACGCTTCACGACTCTGTTTTACTCTATTGAAAGCAAGCGCAGCACCCAGCACACCCAGTCATCTCAGTTTTAAATCTTTTGTCAATATACGATATAAAACACTTTCTGAAATGTCTATCATTTCAGCGAGCTCACGCACCTTCAGCCAACGATCATCCAATTCCACTTTGTGGTTTTTCTTAACCGTGTCTGGCATAAACACCTTAATTGGTCGTCCAATACGGTATTCATTTTAGCTGCTCGTAAGGCCTCTTTTAAACTCTGCTATCCAATATTTTACAGTCATATACGAATCAGCAGACTTCCTTAGAATATAGTCTAACGCGGCTATAATATTGGTTAGATTGAGACCCTCCAAATGAAAATATTGAATTACATAACGGTGACCAAATCTTTCCCTGTTTACAAATTCACCGAGATCGTTTAATTTTAATGCCTCGAATAAAAATATTAAATAGCGTGGCGCCTTGAAACTTAAAACATATGTTTTGTAAAGGTGCCACTTTTCACCATAATAATTTCTTTCAAACTACTAGCACCATCTACACGTCAGTTCGACTAGTTTTGGGATCGCCCTGGTAGACTAGCGAACATAAAACTTTCAGTAGTCATCTTAAGCTCTCAACTTCCTACTAGGAAATATTTATATTTAATTTTGAATAGCCTTTAGCTTCTTTAGTTTTATTAAGTTGTCTAAGCAAAATTCCAATTATTTAAAATGGAGAAACTTTGACGTCGACTGGAATAGTCACTGATTTCTATTATATGCCGCGTGGAAAGTAGAAAGTGAATCTCAAGCGCCTCCGTATTCTGTTCGCTATTTCCAATTTTCCACTGCAACTTTTGGTAGTGTTTCAAAAGCCTGGTCGTGATTAGCAGATACTTGCTGCACACTGTTCATTGTTGTGGGTTCCAGTTGTGTCCTAAGATGTATACCTTACTTAAGTGCTAATACAACACGTGTTCTCGTCCTTGTTTCTCACACATCCACTTGTGATTGAGTCGATTTTGTGGCGTTGAGAAGGTGATATAATATTAAGCCTCAAGCTATTATTTCAAAGCAAAGAACAAAAAGTCCTTGTGTTAAAAATATATAAATTTATTGTACAATTTCTTTGTTAAGTTAATTTGAGACATCGATGAGTAGCAAACACGTATTGCCAAGAGATGGGGTGTATTTATTGAATATGAAAGGCCGAAAAGAAACAATGTATAAAATTTCCGTCAAGTGAATTGACTTACATATATCTTCATCCAACGTCCTAATACATTGCTTTAAAAGCGTCACTGGGCAAGGGACATAGCGTATTTCTGGGTTTTGAACAAATTAAAGCACAATCAGTACAGAAAATTTCAGTCAGGTGAATTGACCTACATAAACATACGTATTTGAGTTGCTGCAAAAAAAAAAAAAAAAAAAAACTCAGATTTAAAGCACAATAAAAGGAACAAAGTTGTAACTTTCTTAAGTCTTCCTTTTGATAAATCCATAAACATCACCGATTTGTGGTAGATCGGCCAATTTGTATATGTGATATCCTAAGCGGCATATTTATTTTCATTTGCAATACTAAATGCCCGATGCGAGCTCAATTATACTGAATATAGTACAATTGAATGGAAGATACCAATTTAGGAATATAAAAGTTTAATAAGGCAGTGGTAACTCCATAAATTTGTTCATATTTTAGTGTAAAGGGTTATGTTTTAATCGTAGTTTTTTTAAAAATCGAATAAAACACTCAAATTTGCATCATATATTAAAATTTTTATTGGAATCGATAAACTAATCTGTGCCATTTAATTTTTAAAGATAATTTCATGTAAATGTTGTCCGGGGCTCCATCTCAAAACATCAATTTGGAAGGTCTCATTTTTCGTCACATTTTCCACGAACAACTCGTGTTATGTTATCCTGCAAGGCTTTAATAATGTTCGGTTTATCCACATAGACTAACGACTTGACATAACCCCACAAGAAATAATCAAGAGGCGTTAAATCGCAAGATCTTGGGGGCCAACTTACAGGGCCTCTCGATTTGGCTGCTCACCAAATTCATCCCTCAACATATCGATTGTTTCACGAGCAGTGTGGCATGTTGCATCGTCCTGATGAAACCACATGTCAACCAAGTTCAACTCAGCCAATTGGGGGGGAAAAAAAATCGCGTATCATGGCTCAATATCGTTCACAGTTGACGGTAACGTTTCTTCCACGGTCGTCTTTGAAGAAAACTGGACCGATGATGCCACCAGCCCATAAACCACACCAAACTGTCGTTTTTTCGGGATGCATCGGTAATTCATGTATGGCATGTGGCTGTCCATCACTCCACATGCGACAGTTTTGCTTGTGTACGTATCCGTTCAGCAAGACATGAGTCTCATCGGTGAACACAATTTCTTGATAAAACTGTGGATTTTCATTGAGCTTTTGTAAGGCCGATTCACCAAAAATTAGACATTGTGGTAGGTCATTCGGCTTCAATTCTTGCGTGAGTTGAATTTTATAGGCTTTCAAGCCCAAATCGACGTGTAAAATTTTTCTTGTGGAAAATTCACGATGTGGCATTTCACGATCGTCATTAAACCTGGCCGCTACGGCTGCAATATTTTCTTCAGTATGCACTCAACGCATGCGAGTCGATGGTTTTATGTCCAACAAAACAAATTTAGTGCGAAATTTGGAGATAACAGCACGAATTGTTGATTCAGCAGGTCTATTTTGATGACCACAAAATGGTCGTATCAAACGATGCACATTTGTCTTATAGCATGAATTCTGATAATAAATTTCAACGAGTTGCAAATGTTGCTCGTTTGTTAGTCTTTCCATGATGAAATGGCAGAGTATACTGTACACTTTTCACTTTGACAGATAACGTTTGGCCGTCATTACCAACCGTCACCGTATATGTTATAACGCATTATAATTGACGAAAAATTATATTTGGATAAATCGATCATTTTCATTAGATTATCAAACAATATATGATAGATAGTAAATTTGATCTAATTTGGCACAACCAATTGGAAGATGTGAATGTAAGAATGTGTGTGTTAAATCGGTCATTTGTATGAGAGATACCAGAATGGATGCGGCTACAAAATCGATTTTTTCCGATACTTGTACTAGATAATCGTAATGTTTTGAAATATATACGGTACATCTATACTACAGACTACTACAGCTGACTGATTAGGAATTACAGAGGATTGATTGAAAATCGGCCAATTTGTATGGAAGCTACCAGCAATGTGGTCTGTTTTCACTCTGAAACTCTACTTTGGCAAACGCTCGACTTGTACCAAATTTAACATAATTTTGTTACAACTTATTGGAAAATACGAGTATAAAGTCAAGAATATAAGTATTAAATATGTTATTTGTATGGGAGGTACCAGAAGAGCTGGATTAATCGCTCGATTTTTTTTCAAATTTTGTCAAGAATTCTGAAACAATGGTTGCGCTTTTTTGGTATTCTATATAGGATACCGGTATAGGATACGAAAAAAAAAACGCATCGGCGCTTAACAAAATTAACTTGGCAGCATTGCTATTTAGAAAAAGTTTATTCATATTGTTTTGCTCCTGTTCGTAATCATTTTATCATTCACTTATAAAATAAACATAACTTATTGTTCGCGCAATTACTAAATTAAAATTAAAATTGAATTGGAACGCATTGTATTTGTGCTGGAAATCTAAATTCTAACATTTTTCTTAATACCCAGAAGCGGGCAATGACGCCCATGAAATGGAGGACTTACAGGCAATTGTTGAGGTCTTAGTGGCCATGTCCTCTTCACCATCGAACTCGTTCGAGAGTGAAAATGGCAGTGAAGACGACACTGCTGCAGCTGGTGTCTTGGACATAGTGAAATTTCTTGACGGACTGAAGAAGGAAGAATTCAAAGCCCACAAGAGATTGCAGGAGGAGACTGCAGTGTTTCCTTGTCTACAGTGTTTTGGTTCTGACTCGGTTGACGCTATTACTGCAATGATGTTGATCGACTTGCTCGCCTATATCGTTAAATGGGCTCCTTTGTCTTATTACACTAATGGGAGTAGGTCAGCGCGAGACATCTGCCAGCATTTTCGATTATTTCCACTGTCGTTGCGACTGCATTTGTTGATTACCTGTCGTAAAGGGTCCAGGAGGTCCAGATGCTAACGAGTGCTCCCCCACCACTACTGTAGCCACCAGTCGCCACTGTAGCCACCAGTCGGAAAATGGACCAACAATGATTCCTGTGTGCACCCTCTACGTCCACAGTTGTGCTGTTTGTGCTTGCCATACATAAATGTGGAATGGCCTGCTATCTCTTAGGTACTGATTTTTATCAAACGACAATAACGCTAATAACACACAAAACTGAAATTCACCAACTGATGTTTGCAAAAAAAATTAACAACTTGTATTTACGTTATTTGAAGTTCTCCTTTTTCTTTAACTTCTTTATTTACTTTTGTGTAGGAGAACTTGGTCGCACTGTTATATTCCATACTTTTCTACTACTTTTTTTATACAACTTATCCCCGTTTAGCTTAGCGTGCAAAAATAACCCCTTTAGTGTATAGCGAATGGCATTTGTATGGCGAAACGGGTATAAGATGCAAAAAAAAAGTAACCAATGCAACGAACAAAAATTTGATTTGGGTTGGTGGTTAACGGGTGATGAATCACAGAGAAAAAACTGAATTTCGGAAAATAGATTTATTTTGCATGGAAGGCACCAGATAGGATGGGTCGATGTAAATATTAGACTGTGCCAAGTTAAATGAAGTTCATTAAAGATTTACGGCAGCCAGCCAACCACGCACACAGATATCGCTTAATCGATCTAAGAAGTAATGGATAACTTTTGGTCAAAAGATATCTAAGGCGCTTCTTTCTGGGTATTGATTTATTGCCATATCTAATGATATATAAATTCTTTTCCCTGGGTGAAGATGTAATAACTTTGCCAATTCCTTCTCTTAGAAATTACAGAGGGATCAACGTTTGTAACCAACCGTGATGCAATGATTAGAACACGCGACTATCATTCGAATGATACCGGGTTCAATCCCGCACACAGCTATCTGCCATTATATGAACGGAAGTCATCACGATGTGTCTGACGAACACTTTGAGTAATCGACATCTCTGGTAAATGCTTCTGAAACTGTGACATTCGGAATCATTGTTGAACTGTAGTTTCCGTTGAGTGAGTCTAACTAATGTTAGAATGCATGTAAGTCCATTAAATGTGAGAAGCCTTTCCAAGTCTCATTCATGGAAAGTAAGCACGCATGTAAAGCAGTTTTTTAGCTCAACATAATAAATGCAATTGTCGAACAGCTTCTAAAAACGAATGAGTAAAAACTACAAATAGAAAATTAGGCCGTCCTCAAAGAAAATACGTAAGAAACACGTGTTTCGGTTCAATTTAGTTGTTCGTTTATATATAAAAAAAAGAACCACTTTATTCAATTTAGCCAAAGGTTAGCAAACACCATTTTCCATTTGTTAGCTGCTCCGATATATAGGGTGATTTTTTAAGATTTAAGTTCTTCAGGTTGGCAGCACTGGTTGATGATGGCGTCCAAACGTCATCTGTCAAAGTGAAAAGTATACAGTATACTCTGCCATTTCATCGTGGAATAACGAATGACCTACCACAACGTCTAATCTTTGGTGAATGAAAATCCGCAAAAGCTCAATGAAAATCCGCTGTTTTATCTTAAAATTGTGTTCAGCGATGAGGCTCATTTCTAGCATAACGGATATGTCCACAAGCAAAACTGTCGCATCTGGAGTGATGGACAGCCACATGCCATACATGAATTACCGATGCATGCCGAAAAAACGACAGTCTGGTGTGGTTTATGGGCTGGTGGCATCATCGGTCCATTTTTCTTCAAAAACGACCGTGGAAGAAACGTTACCGTCAACGGTGAACGATATTGAGCCATGAAACGCGATTTTTTTTTTCCCCCAATTGGCTGAGTTGAACTTAGTTGGCATCAGGACGGTGCAACATGCCACGCTGTTCGTGAAACAATGGATATGTGAGGAATGAATTTGGCGAGAAGCTTATTTCTCGATTTGGCCCTGTGAATTGGTCCTCAAAATCTTGTGGGGTTATGTCAAGTCGTTAGTCTATGTGGACAAGCCGAGCACTATTGAATCCTTACAGGATAGCATAACACGCTTTATTCGTGGAATACATTCCGAAATGCTTGAAAAAGTGACGAAAAATTGAACCTTCTAAATAGGCAATCTTTAAAAATTAAATGGCAAAAACCAATTTATCGATTCCAATGAAAATAATTTTATTATATGATGCAAATTTGAGTGTTTTATTTGATTAAAAAAAAAACTACGATTAAAAAATCACCCTTTACATGTTGCATATGTTGTCTATTCCGCTGTCCAAAAATCAACAGTTTTAGAATGGCAAAAGCTGTGTGCAAGATGAAGAATGTATTGTCACAAATATGTTTCAAAGCACAACTTCTGTCAGTGACTGCAACAACAACAACAATTTAGCTTTGATATGGAAGGTCTGATTTGTATCAGGGGTTAAGATACTGGGAGTTAAGAAGATAATTTAACAGCGTTGAATTTAGTTATAGGATCAAATATTAAAATATAATTTTGCAAATAATAACATTAAATGGTATTACAATGTTATGGTGGTATGCTTTATTATGAACATTATAATAGTATTAAATTAATACGAAATTGTGTTTTTACAATTTGTTTTTATATTAGAAAAAATTCTTTCTTTGAAAATAAATAAAAGTTAGAGGAATAAATATAGTTCCGCAAACAATACGCCACTCACGTCATGACGAATTTTTGATTACATCGATCTACAGAAGGAGATAACATTCCACCTTTGTTAGGCTTAGCTTTCGTTTAGTGAAATTAGTGACATAAGACCAGATACACGGAGACAGTTTAGATATTACTTTGTTGTATGTTAAGTTGTAGTTTTAGGGCATGAAAACCTTTGTGGTAAGAACGTTAAGATATAATTTAAATGACAATTAATGGCTCAAAACATCTGTTTGTGTCTCCATTAAGAGTAAAAATTAATTCATGTGGTATTTTCACACCTGTTTACTGAAATGTATGTCTCATTTAATTAACATTGAATAAAAATAACCTGCACCTGTAGCTGGAGTAAATCTCAAGGTATTTAAGCTTCGTTAATGACAATAATGGAAATGAGGCGACAAAATAAGGCACAAAGATTGATATTGCATCGTAAAGATGTTTCAGTAGAATGTTTGACAAAGTTTCACCGCAACACATTTATAACCATGGACGAAGAATGGGTCCACCACTTCAAACCTGAAACAAAGAAACAGTCAAAGCAGTGGACAGGACTGGATGGAATCGTGTTCAAAGAAAGCAATGACGGTTCCATCTGCAGGCAAGGCCATGGCGTCTGGTTTTTGAGACGCGCATGAGATTATTTTTATTGATTAACTTTAGAAAGGAAAAACTGTAAAGGGCAAATAATGAAATTATGGAAAAAAAGGCTGCATTTGTGGAAAATGAAAATGTTATTTCATCAAGCCAATGCTTCAGTTCACACACCCACTATTGTGATGACCAAAAGTAATGAATTAAAGTTAGAATTACTTCATTATGCACCTTATTTGCCAAAAATGAAGAGGTGGTGTCTGATTGAATGGGGGTGGGTTGATGGCTATTTGACCCCGACGAATTTTTTTCAAATCAACATATAGTTACTCTCAGATCGTTAGAATTGCTTCATCATTCACCTTATTTGCCATAAAGATTTGCCAACAATGAAGAGGTAGAGTCTGATTAAATGGGGTGGGTTGATGGCTATTTGAGCCCGACGGATTTTTTCATGAGAAGTTCTCGGCAGTTACAAGTCTATGCCAATAAGACGCCCTCAATATTAACATAATCCAGATCTTTTGCTTAAATTCATTCAATTTTGGATTAAAACGAACTCTAATCGAGTAAAATTAATCTCCCTCCATATGCCGCAAATACCTCCTTACTCGAAATAAGCAAAAAAATTATTCGAGAAAATTTGAGTATCTATTTAAAATATGTACTCAAATCATGTAATATTTAGTGAATTTAAATTTCACTTACCAGTTTCAAGTAAAATTTACTTGTATTGCGTAGATTTGGTATGCTTATTTTGAAACAACCAACCAAATTAAGTTCTCAACCCAAATTCAGTACGAATTTTTTTACCGTATATAAAGCCTGGGCGAAATTTAAGCAATATTACACTCCTTACATGATACTTTCAAATAAAAGAAGAATTTCGTTAATATTTCATCTACAGTCTACATCTACAGGTTGATGGCTATTTTAAGGAGTGTAGCAGTTTTTACTACGAATAGAGTATTGAAGCTATTGAATACCGGTGGAAAAATTACATCGAGCTAATGATGAAAAATGAAGAAATTTTTTGGCTAACTATTTTTGTGTCTTCTTTATTATGTCGGCTAATACGACCGCCTTCGTAATTTGTAATTTTTCGTATTTAAGTCAGAGCTGAATTAAACTACGATTTCTTCTTTTCTTTCTACAGCTCTTTTGCTGAATATGAAGAAAGTGATGTTGACCTTTTCGTGGATAGACTCATTTCCGTTGCGTGCATAATCTGGTGAAAGATTAAAGATATGTAAAAGAAAATGATGAAAAATATGGAAATTAATCGCAATGAGTTTGTAGAAGCTAAGAATTTGTAGTAGTCAATATTCACTGAATTTTTTTTTAATTATTATATCAAACAAACTTCATACAAATTACGCCTCAGCGCTCCACGTCATTGTAGAGGCTAGTTGGCAAAATAATTACATGAAAATTGTTTGTATAATAACCATAAATTTAATACAAAATACAAACACATTTATGAAAAAAATAATTTGTATTGTACTTTGTAATGTAATGAGCTTAAAATTAATATCAGGAGCTTTTCGACATTTTGCAATAAATACCATTTTATTGGCGATTTAAATAACGAAAGTGTTTCTAGTGATTTGAACTGTTGTGGTAAAATATTGTACTGAATACTACCAAAATGTTTTATCCGCTGTTTCGTTATTTCATATCAACACACGAGTATAGCTACTCCCAAATTTTCATTATTTCTCGTATTGAAGATATACTGATTTCGGAAAAAATTTATCGTGTGATGGCCAATATTATGCCAGCATTTGCAAACATATTTTAGCAATTGTAATTTATACAATTGCCATATATTGGCAAACTGTTGGAAAAACATCTCTGTACAGAGATAACGCAAAATACAAAATTGACAATTTGGCTACAGCTTTTAGAGCTTCATTCTGTTGCCGTTGGAGTGATTTTTATTCAGAACTCTTTTTATAACCATACATAATGGCTAAATACATACATGGTTGCAATGACTTTGAACTAAAGCTTGAGATATTAGAAATTTAGTATTTCTATCAAATTTGAAATTTCAATTCATCAGTGTACACAAACATTTCACCTGACAAATCAAGTCATTTATAAAGGGTGACCCATAAGTAACGCTAATATTTGATCAGTGAATACATTTTTTGTTTAAGTCTTTTTTTCGTCTCTTTACAGAATTAACTAAATAATACTTGAGAAATTTATGATGGAAAGGCTCAGCACACAACAAAGAACCAAAATTGTTCAATTTTGCTTTGAAAGCCAGCATTCGATTATTCAGATCATATCGAAATTTCTTTCATGTTCGAAATACTCCTGGGGCTCCAACAATTTACCGATTTGTTCAGCCTTTTGGAAAACAAGGGGCTGTCTGTGATCTTCCGTGTGTTGGAAGACCCCGTTCAGTCCGAAACGAAGTGAGGAAAAACCCGAAACTTCCACCAGGTAACGTTCTCAGAAGTTAGAGATGTCTAGGCGACCTTTGCTAAGAATTTTACATATGTTCAATCTTTTCCCATATAAGATGCAATTGGTTCACGAGTTAAAACCAAATGATGCACAAGAACGCATTCCATGGTCCACTAGTTTCAAAGTCTTTTTCTATTAACAATTTGTACAAATTGTAGCCGCTTTGTTTTTCTTCAAGAGAAAGAGTTCTTTGTCATGCACACCATAAAATCTGAGTTTCTAAAGTAAGATGTCATGATCAATTTGAGCACCCTATACCCGTCATCCAGCGATTTGCATGTAAAATGCAAAAATTTGCAACACAACAGAAATTTGCACATTACGAGTTGCCTCCTCCGTTCCACAACCTTTTCTGAAACCATATTGAAAATCATTTAACAAATTGTTTTCTTGGAAATATGTAAAAAGTTGTGTATGTAAAATATGTTCAAAAACATTGTCTATAATGGATTGAAATCCTAATGTTCATTCATACCTGTTGATATCGACAACGTGTCAATTGTTGAAAACCAGAAATCAAGTTCACAAAATAGTGTGAAATGTGCAGAGAAATTCAACTAATTTAAGAACGTTTCAGGTTTTGAAAGTTTGTCGAGTTGGTGGTGGTAGTCTATGACAGCCATGTTGTTTAAGCGGTATCTATCAAATCGTCACTTAAGCCAAATCATCACATTAAGTTACTTATTTTAGCCTCACCTGCAATTGATAAAATTTTATTATTAAAATCTGTGTTCAATAGCTCTAATACTGCACGCGTTGCACCTTTTTTTGCAGCCTTCAGAGTCGACTCTCCTATGTTTTTTAGCCAGATCATCCGAAAATATCGCTGCTTTCTATGCAAATGTGCAGGAGAACCCGGGGCAGCCGATTCATTGTTGTGGACAAGAATTTTGGCTTCCACAGACTTCAACATGGCAACAGTCGTGCAAGACTAAACTGATACAGGAGCCCTAAATTAATAACCATAGACAACGTTTGGAAGAAGATCCAAATTTTAGTCATATTTTTTGATAAGGCTCGTTTTTGGATGAATGGTCACAAACCGACCCTCATGAGGTTCACCAGATAGCAATGCATTCACGAAAAGTTACTGTTTGATTTTTGGATTTTGGGCCAGCGGCAACATTGATCGGTACTTCTTCGAAAACGACATTGATGAGCTCATCACCGTCAAAAGCTACCCTTACAAATCAGTGATAATCATTTTATTCTGACCCAAATTGATCGATATGGATATTCTGCATGAACAATTTGAGGAGATGCTGATGAAAAAATTTGATTCATACAAACCAAGGTGAGAAATTTATTTCAAATTTTCTAACACAAATTTATATTATCTTTTACATACTCGTAACCTATGTCGATTTAAATGCATACGTCCGTCTACCGTGAGTCCATTAAAAGCACTGCAAATTTGCTGGAAAATGTTTCATAATCATATATAGGTGAGAATAGACAACAATAAATTCACTTGCGGCCCATGAATGAGATATAGAAAGCTTGCTAATTTCAGTTAGATTGCAGGCATTCTATTTTTAGAGTCAGTCAAAGGGAAGATTCCGAATGTCACAGCTTGAGAAGGATTTACCAAACTTGTCAATTACTCGAATACTCGAAGTGTTTGGCCAACACATCAAGGTAACCATTGCTCAAATAATGATAGAAGGCCGTATGCGGGATTGAACCCGGTACCATACAAACGACAGCCGCGTGCACTAACCATTGCACCACGGTCAAAAAAAAAAATTGTAAAATATGATGTATTTTCTCTTCGCTAGCACCCATCATTGTGGTGCTCAAACAACGCTGAGTCATGCAATCACAAAACTGTCTGAATATGAAATCTTATCTTCCTAACGCCACCTATCGCAACTCGATCGAACTTACACAACGTGACATAGAGATTATTAAAACCATCTATAGGAATCACAAACGCTTTATTTTTACTATATTATATTTATATTAGTTATTTACATTTATATTAGTCAAACAGCAGTAAATAATAAATATTATTCCTCATCGTTGTCGGGTGACTATTTTATGATGCCATTTAAGCGCTTGGAGATACCAACTTTATTAATACAATCAAATAGATGAACTGCATTTTCATTTCTGATATGAATACAATTTGATAAGCTGGTAGATAAATAAACTACCAGATAAATATAATTTATTTATGAACAGTACACATAACTACGAGGGCAATCCTAAGACTAGCCGTTTACTTTTGATGGCTTAAATAAAAATACTAAACTGCGTGGTACCTTGAAACTTCAAACATATGGTTTACAAAGTTGCCACTTTTCACCAAAATAATTGTTTTCAAACTACTGGCACCATCTCTGAAGTTAATATGGTGAAGTATAGATGGTCTCTGAAGTATAGATGGTGCCAGTATTTTGAAAATAATTATTTTGGTGAAAAGTGGCAACCTTGTAAAACATATGTTTGAAGTTTAAAGACACCACGGAGTTTAGTATTATTATTTGAGCCATCAAAAATAAATGATCTCAGTAAAAAAGATCTCAGTGAAACGAATATTAAGCCGAGCTAAATTTTTCTCTGGGGGAGTCTGCTCCTTCGTTTACGACTGTAAAATATTGAGTAGCAAAGTTTAAACGAGGCCGTACGAGCTGCCAAGGCGATGACCGTAAGGATCGACCAGTTGAAATGTTCACGTCCAGACGCGGTTAAGAAAATACACGAAATGGTATTGGATGATCGTCGGCTAAATACGTGTGAGCTAGCTGAAATGCTAGGTTTTTCAAAAAGCACTATACATCGTATATTGACCGAAGGTTTTAAGATGAGAAAGATGTGCGCAAGATGGGTGCCGCGCTTGCTCTTAATAGAGCAAACACAGCGTCGTGAAGCTTTTCAGCGTTTCAGTAGAGTGTTTGGCGATATTTCACCGCAATGAAGCCCAATTTTTATGTCGATTTATCACCATGAATTAATAATGGATCCACCAGTTCACACCCAACGTAACAGTGAAAGCAGTGGATCGAAATGGGAGAATCGTGTTCAAAGAAGGAGAACACGGTTCCATCTGCAGGCAAAGTCATGACTTCATTTTTTTTAAGATGTGCGCGTTGAATTATTTTGGTCGATTTTTTTCACAAAGGAAAAACCATCAACGGTGAATGTTATGCTAATTTATTGCAGCATTTAAGTGATGAAATAATAGAAAAAATGCTGCATTTGGCGATAAAGAAAGTGTTCTTTCATTAGGATAATGCTTTAGTTCACACAACCACTATTACAATTAATGAATTAAAGTTCGAATTGCTCTATCATGCACCTTATTTGCTAGATTTAACTCTCTTGGACCATTTGGTTTTTCCAGACTTGAAAAAATGGCTCGGTGGTAGAAGATTTGCTAATTATGAAGAGGTGGAGTCTGCCGTTGATGGCTGTTTTAAAGAGTTTGACAGTTCTTACTATAAAAAGGGATTATGTTGAAAATTTAGGAAAATTTTTCCCAACTTTTTTGTGTCTCCATTGTTAGGTTGGCTAGTTTTGGGACCACCCTCGTACATATGTGGTTATTGTATGGTTTTCATGTGATTAATGGCCTCACAGCCACCCACAGCAAATTTAATTAATAAACATATATAAATGGGTCTGACGCTAATTGCTTAATTTTGAAAACATGAGTGAGTCCAATAATGCATTTAGTATTCACACTCACGCAGTCGGTTTCCACGAGGATAAGTGAGGCAATGTGCCGCTTTTGTTTGCTGATACTATCGATTTTTTTGCACCAAATATACGAAATATTATGCCTCCCGTTTTTAATCAATATCTTTCATTTCTATTAATTATTGAAGCTGTATTTGTTGCGATGCTTTTAAAATAACTCTAACATTTATATTGAATGTTACAAAGATCAATGTTGTCCCGCTCAAGTGTTCTTGTAATAACAACATGAATGAGTACTTGTTCAATACTTCGCTATTTTCTCGTTCTGTGCTATTTTAGCAGCAGTGGATCATATTGAGGTAGTCTTCTATCACTTTTTCGCACATTTCGGCCGGTATCTCTGCGATTACTTGATGAATGTTAATTTTACTCCAACTCCAACATTTGGGGATTATTTCTGTAAATACGGTCTTTGACGTGGCCCCACAAAAAAAGTCTAACGGCGTCAAATCGCTTGATTTTTGTAGGCAATTGACGTCACTAAAACGGGAAATTACACTTTCTGAAAACTTCTCATGCAATAAAGCCAAAATTAATTGTGTTATGTGGCTTGTGGCACCGTCTTGTTGCAACCACGTATCGTCCAGTTTATAATCTTCAATTGCAGACCAAAAAGAGTTCGTTATCATACGGCTTTGTGTTTTGAACTGAAGCTCGAATTATCCACCACACTTTCTGTTTGCCTTCAGCTTTTTTAAGGTTTCAACGATCGCTAAAAATATTTGGGTAGCTCAAGTAAAAAATATTTTTATCGAAAAAAATTGAAGACCGGTTGTTATCGTTTCAAATTCACAAGTGCGGTTTAATTCTATGTTTAATATGGCCTTAAATTACGGTAAAATACAGTAAGAAAAAAATTCCCAAGCCTTGAAGACGAATACCAAAAAAAGTAAAGACAATTGCCAAGACTTTAACGAAAGATTTAGCATGTAATTTATAAATAATTAATTTAAAAGGAAGAAAGTTTATACAAATAAACTAACACTTTCACTAACAGAAGCGATATTTTCGCCAATGTAACGCTTTCTGTAAGCTTCACTTCATTTTACCACTTTTGTAGTAAGTTTTAACTATTTTTACGCTTTCTTCGGTTGTTAAACGATCCATATTCGCAAATGGCAAACCTTTCACTAAATACATAGCACTTCAGATGACAGGTACTTCAATACAGGCACTAACAGCTGACAGCCTTGCCACACCCGCAGTTTCGAAACCAAACGTTGGAGCATTTGAAAACCAACATTCGTCAAATCATCGGTTGAAAACTACCTCAAAAGGATCCACTGCTGCGACCAATGCAGAGGCGGTCATTTAAATAAAACAGAAATTTTTTTCCAGAAAATATAATTGGCAAATGTTTTGAATTATTCATTGGCATAGGCATATTAAATTTTTTTTTTAAACCAAACGAGGATTTAGGCAGGGCGACAGTTTATCGTGCGACCTCTTCAACATACTGTTGGAGATGGTTATGAGGAAAGCTGCAGTTAATGCGTTTGGTACCATCTTTAACAAAAGCCATATGTTACTCGCATATGCAAATGACATTATTGGTAGAAAACTTTGAGATGTAACTGCAGCCTTCTTAAGCATCGAGTAGGCAGCAGCGAAACAACGTATACATCATTGGCAGGAAACTGCGAGATGTTACTGCAACCTTCTCAAGCATCGAGTAGAACAAAGTTATTGGTTTCAACAAACAAAGAAGAAGATGATAGACCGTAAATGACCTCCATACCTGATGAGAAAATTATTCGGGATTCGGGATCGCCGCATAATTGTTTTAATGGACTGCTTCAATTCAGTCAAATTCCTTTGTTTTTTTGCACACCTCTTGCTTGACATAACCCCATAAAACAAAAGTCTGGTGCAGTTAGATCAGATGACCTTGGGGGCAGCGGAAAGTGGGTTTCTGGTTATAAATTTATTTGGGAAATTTCGTTGGAGCTCCGCCATAAACGGACTGTAGACTAGCAATCGCCTACTCCCGTAGCAGAAAGGGGGTCGAAATATATACGATATATGCCTGTGCACTCCCATTACAGAGACGTAAACCCTCCCACTGAAGGGACTTCCTTCGCATGGGCCATATTCCCAAAAATAAATTCTCACAGACGTAAAATTAAGCTAAATCAGATCAAATGGACACAGGGCACGAACGGATTTGTGTAATAACAAAAAATGGTAGGGGGCTACCCAGGGGAGCCTAGGGAGGTCTGATTAAATATTGCAATCAGCAGAGCCCAATTAAAGGGCAAAAAATACTGAAATGCTAATAGTGAAGCGAGGTCAATGAAAAATACCAACGAAGCTAAAGCGGAAAAGCGACTTTTACAAATATAGAGAAAATATATCGTACCAACGCAAGTGCAAACTCACCTCTAGGAAAAAAATTTTAAACCTTTGATAAACTTTATTCTATAATTTAGAACAATATGCAATAAAAATTGGTAGATGCGGTGGAAGCACATAGTTTACACACTATTAGTAGTGGCCCCATTACCTATATAATTGAGAGCGTGGTTACCGGAAAAGATCTAAAAGAATATTTTGAAGTATCTCATTGGAAAAATAGGCCTTTATATTAAACATCAGAAGGGGACATTTTCGCCATGCCCACTTATAGAACGGTGCACAGGTACATCGTCAATGGCACTGTGAATACCAGCCCACGGTGGTGTGTATATAATCATCATCCCGTTCGATCTTATGATGCTGGTCCAACATTCTGCCAGACCAAATTGTTAAATATATTAGTATGTGAATTTTGCTTTACTCTTTTTTTCTTTTTAATGTCTTATTATGCCCAATTTTGAATCCCTTTTGTACTCGTATCTATTAACACTATTCTCGTTAGCCACATACCCCTGAAAAGTGGCGATAAGCAAGCTTTTAGCCAGTGGTATAAAAGGCTGTCCTATAATATATTTCGTTTAGTCACCATAAAAGTCGGTATCATAAATTGCCAGCTATATTAAATTTTCATAATTTAATGCCAGAGAAAATTTTTATGTTATAATAAAAAATTCGAAATCAGTCAGGTTAAAAAACGTATCGATTTAGACTTCATTTAATATCAAGTCAATTTATTATTTGGTTTTATGTAGGATGTGGTTCCATTAATTATATCATATTTAAATCATGTGTAAATACAATTATTATTATTATACTCGTATCTACGAACATTATCGACATTCAAACAAAAGCCACAAGCAAAATTAAAACTGTCAATTACCTGCCACTACTTTGATGAAATGAATAAGTACGATAAGTGAATGACATGTCAAAAGCTTTTTAATCGGTTTGGTGAAATTTGTCGTTAACGTATTTAATATAGCGTGGCGCATAAGCAACGTTGATATACCGAATTAACTAAATAATACTTGGAAAATTTATGATGGAAAGACTCAGCACAGAACAAAGAACCAAAGTTGTTCAATTCCATTACTGTGCCCCTTCTGGTATCCGCCATACAAAGCTTACGAAATTTAGTTTTTCTCTGCAATTTCTAATTATTATAAACCTGAAATTTTGTCCAGTATATTGATTTATAACTCTCCGTATACCTTGAGAAAAATCGTGTAAGTAATTTCGTCCCTTCTGCGACCTCTCCTGCAAATGATAAATTTAATCCACATATTCTTAGGTTCACATCTTTCAAAGAATTGTTTTAAATTCAGCCACATTTGGTCCACATTATGCGTTCTGACAATCACATCCTCTCTGGTAGGTTAGGTCAGTGTGGCAGTCTGAACAGACAGACTTACTTAGACAACATAGTCCATTGTGATACCACGGAAACTTGAGATATGGCTGTCCCTAGTTTCCCCCATTGAACCATCCTGAGCATCTCAAGAAGCTCTTAAGTCGGACAATATCTATACCGTTCAGATCTCCTGGGTCCCTAAAAAAATAACAGCACAGCATTGATCTCCGCCTGTTCGCCAGGACGGAGCAATTGCAGAGAAGGTGTTCTATAGACTCCTCCTACTCTTCTTCCCTGCAGCTCCTGCAAAAGACGCTAGAAGCAGTCTCACTTCAGTCTCACTGCATGTCTTCCAATCTGACAGTGTCTCGCCATGACGGATACAAGTAATAAGAACCCTCCTATAAAAAATTATTTAATTTGCCATTTTTCAATTCAATGTTATCATTAAATTCTATATAATTTAGTAATTATGAAACATTTGGTAAACTTAGTTTTACGTTCGCCCTTTTGGCACTCTGATTACAATAGAGCGTTGGGTGAAGGCATGTTAAAGTTAGTTCACCTGACTAAAATTTCGGTACTGATTATATACTTTCATTTATCATCATATATCGATAAGCCGAATGTTGTTTTCTCTGTGCTAGTTCGGTTTTTAACATTCAACAAAACCTAAAATTTATTTCTAATAAATATGAAACGTCAGGTTATAAAATATGAATTGCCAACTTTTGTGAATTTATTATGGATAAATTCATAATTGGCATTGGCAATTCCAATGATACAATTAAAAGATAATTTGTTAACTTTTTACATTATACCATATTTTTTTATAATATACCAAAATTCTATTTCAAGATCTTAAAATTCATTATTGGATTTGGCACTCAATCCCACAGTAGAAATAACTTTAAAAAAGTATTGATTCAATAACTTTTGGAAATATATTATACATTAATATTCACTACCAATTTCTTTTTATTAGCAAACTGGCTATTTGGAATCTCACTTGATAATTGTAATACCTAATTTGTGATGGTCTCCTATCTGCACTATTTTTATATAATATTATATTAAAGTTGAATACGTATATTTAAAGATTTAAAACAAAATGATGGCTTAGTCATTTTTGTAACCTTTTTTATTTATGATAGAAAACCAGTCTCATAAAATGCGACATTCATTTTTACGCTCATCATTTAAACGGCAGAACTACAATCCCCTCAAAAATGTATAGCATGAACTACACATACTGTGAAAAACCAGGCCAATATGAAAGAAGAAGAAGATGACACATTTATTGGCTATTACCAATTACCAATTCTATG
This sequence comes from Philornis downsi, assembly GCA_019455685.1. Classification (NCBI taxonomy): domain Eukaryota; kingdom Metazoa; phylum Arthropoda; class Insecta; order Diptera; family Muscidae; genus Philornis; species Philornis downsi. The sequence goes on along the minus strand of JAHXMU010000117.1, from coordinate 480,993 downwards.
TATCCAAAAACCACAATAGTGACAACAACAACCAGCTACACAACATTTATGATCGATACATCCACCACATTCGCTACCAGTTACACAGGTCCATAAAATCAATATCGCAAGTTTAAAACATTTCAGTGATTATTTTATTCGTTGGCTGGTATTCAAAAGGTTTATTTCATTGTTCCCTCTAAGAACAAATGTTTGCTCTATATTCTTTATAATTCTCATTTAGTTTGTTTCATTTTTCATAAATATTACTCGGGATTGAACAAATTTTGGCAGTTTAGTCAGTTTTCCATTACGAGGAAAAGGAACAATGTGAGGTTTTGAAATTTGTTTTCTATTTTTTTCAATGGCTCTTCAAATTTTTGTTTCCTTTTGGATTTGAATGGACGAAACGACTTCGGTGTAGTTGCCAAAAAGTTTGATGTTATTAACTCAACATCATAAGCGATGTTGAAGTTTTGGAAGAATTCCCCTCAAATTTAATGCTTCTCTGTGTCCATCATGAACTAAATTATCAGGCCTGTCACAGAAAACCATTTCGATCAAAATGGTTTCCATTTCGTAATTTGCTTCTCCAGACAATCAAAACCGCAAAATTTTTTCGTTTTGAAACCACTTTCAATTATGTAAATGATTTTGGTTTTTTTCCTATCTTAAACTAAAAAAATGTCTTTGCAATTGGTTTATATCAATAAAAGATACTGTTTTTTAATAGATTGCGGTGAAAATAAACATATTAATGATTAATTTAAACAATTATTGCGTATTTTTCGGGGGTAGCACAGCAACCAACTTTTTTTTTGACTACTTTTTAATGCAGTATTGCCACCTTTTTTTTCGTGTAAACCACATATTTCTTCAAAGTAAAGGTAATTAATTTGCAATAACATTGCAAACTGGCAAGTTTTGACGAAACAAAACGAAAGGCACAACAAACAAAATCATTTATGAAAACATGTATGGAAAAATTTTCTTAAATTATTTTATTTAGTAACAATTCGCGTTATTTTAGTAGAAAACATAGGAGTCCCGCACAAGAGCGTATATTGGGCGAGTTTATGGATGCCCACCAGGACATAGCTAAGGGGAATGTAAAGGGAGATAGGGTGGCAGCTGAAGCGTTGTGGGCTGAACTAACCGCAAAATTAAATTCCTCCGGTCCGCCAACCAAGGACATCAATGGGTGGAAAAAAACCTGGGCGGACTGGAAGGTGTTTGTAAAAAGAAAGCTGTGCCACAACAAAAAAGAGGACAGAAAAACTGGTAGCGGCCAATACAACTATTACGTCCTAAACGATGTCGAGGATACTGTGGCGCGGGTGTCAGGACTTCATCGAAGTGTTGATGGAGTTCCTAGCGCGAGAACTTTAATTATCGTCTTGTCACTTGTAATAATTTTAACACTTTTGTTTATTTCAAAACATATGGTCTTTTCTTTTTTCTTTGCGTTGCCATATCAAAAAAACGGGATATCTTCAATTTGGGAATTAACAAAATCGATAGATTTCTGAAGAAGGTTAAACCATATCGATCGATTTGGAAAATGCGAATTTGAAACTATAACACAAAATTCTGTGACAGGCCTGTATGTGTTGAAGATTAGCAGAATAGATAATGCTTTGCAGCTGCACGACAAGAAAATACAAACTAAGCTTACATACATATACAGGGTTGCCCATATTCGACGGACCCATCTGGCAACGCCATACCTTTTGACAGAGATGTCAAATCGCTTAATGACATACCGTGTTTGAAGCGTCAGTCCAAGCAGATTTTTACCATGGAACAATACACGCCACGCGAGCGCTCTGAAATAGTTGAAATTTACATTCAACAGAAGAAGTCAATTGTGAAAATTCAACGTGCTTTTAAAATATTAAAAAATGTGAGAAGTGCGCCTTCTAAGAACACCATTAAGCGTTTATACGAAAAATTTTCGACTGGTGAGGCTCTTTCTAATCCGAAGAGGCCAAATAAAAGTCGACCAAGGCGATCGGCCGAGAATATCGCTGCCGTACGAGCCAGTGTTGGGAGGTCCCCAAGAACATCCCAAAAACGCCGTTCTCAGCAGTTGGGCATGGCTCGGTCCACTTTACAACGGATTATTCGCGTTGATTTGCATTTGTTCCCGTACAAAATTCAATTGACGCAAAGATTGTTGCCTGCGGACAAGCCTCGTCGATTGGAATGGGCCCAACGAGTCATCGAAATGACCGATGATGACGAGCAATTTTGGAACAAAATTATCATGTCCGATGAAGCCCATTTCACATTGAATGGGACCGTAAATAAGCAAAATTGCCGTATTTACGCCACTGAAAATCCTCAGGAGATTCAAGAATTGCCTCTTCATGCCGAAAAAGTCACAGTTTGGTGCGGCGTTAGTGCGAAAACGGTCATTGGGCCGTTTTTCTTCCAAAACGAAAATGGCCATGCTGTTACCATCAACCAGGAGCGTTATCGCGACATGATGACCAATTTTGTGATGCCAATTATTCGTCGAAAGCGTATGAGGCAGTTCTGGTTTCAACAAGATGGCGCTCCACCGCACACAAGTCGCATAACAATCGATTTTCTGAAGAATTTGTTTCCGGGCCGTTTGATGTCGAAAAGTGGTGATTTGGACTGGCCACCGCGTTCGCCCGATTTGACGCCCGCTGACTTCTTCTTGTGGGGACATTTGAAGTCAAAGGTTTACGTTAACAAGCCAAGGACCGTAGAAGAGCTCAAGGACAACATTCGTGAAGAAATAGCCGCTATTCCGGCCGAAATGTTGGCGAAAACGATGGAAAAATGCTGCAAAAAGGGCACAATACGCCATCAACGCCAGAGGCGGCCATTTGAGAGATATCATATTCAAAAATTGATGTAAACAAATCTACTTGGAACAAATTAAATGAATAAGATTGCCAACCGCCAAATTTTTATTTTTTTCTTTGATTTTTTTTAAAAAACATGGGTCCGTCGAATGTGGGCAACCCTGTATATTTAAGCCTTCACTCTGAGGTCTAAAGGTATATTTCATATCAATCAATAGGGGGGAAAAGTAGCACCCTGAAGGAAGCATTTAAAGCTCCAAATATCTTTTGACGCATTTGTTTCATGACTTTTTGATCGAGCGATGTCCGTTTATACGGTTAGATGGAACACACCGTAACTGCCGAAATCTTTATAGAATTCCTTAAAATTTCGGACAGTCTATTATTATATTAGATCGTAACCGGAGATTATGAATTGACTAGATAGTCCCACTCCTTCCCGCACCTTTCTTATGAATTGACTAATTTCGCGAAATTCACAATTTTCCCTGCAATTCCTTATTCAAAAACAGCAGTAACACCAATTTTTGTGCATTACATGGGTTGGTTTAATTAACTGTGCCCCTCGCGGTACCTCCCTTACAAAATTCATATCCTGAATATAATTATGTTAAATTCAGTAAACTTTAGTAGGCGTTTAACGCTTAATATATTAGAGTCTCGGAGTTAAAACAAACCACAATACCACACCCCTTTTGACAGCTTTCTCAAAAATTTACCGATTTTCTGAAATTCAGTTATTCTACTGTAATATCTAATTAGCAGGCTACAGTAGCCCAATTCATTGTATCGATTTTTAATTGTTGATAACAGTTGAGAAAAATCGACAAAAGTCGACAAAATGTTTTTACTTATAATTGGCCGGAAGGCTTTAAATTACAAGCCAAAAATAAATAAATAAATAAATAAATAAATAAAAACATGTTATTCCCATGCGAATGACCAAACCAACCCATATATTTTTATCGTCCCTCACATATTTCAATTATACTGAATACAGTCAAATTTATTACATATCACGTCTTTGGTAAATTTTACTGAGAGATCCAAAATGGTTGACTTTAGCTGTTTATTGAAACTTAATTTTCTCCAGTAAGATCTAATTCATTGACTGAAGTTGCTTAATACTGAACAAACGCACTTTTTCTGATGTCTCCTATCAAAATTGTCTAATTTAACCCATACATTTCTAGATTTATGTCTCTGTTTCAATTGCAAACATAAACAGTATAATCTGGCACATATCAGGCATTCACTAAAATTGGTTATGCTAATGAAACTTGACCGTATCGCCACGCCCCCGAATTAGCAAAAATTAATAATGGTCCTATGATTTAAAAGTGAAGGGCTTTATGAAGATAAAATAAGATAAGATATGGCGTTTGGCAAGTCTACTATGAGTTCAATTGTGGTATAACCGGTTTAAGGAAGGCCGAGAAGATGTCAATGATGATGCTTGTCCTGGACCGAAAAAAAAGTCAAGTTCGGTCAAATGTGAAGGTTTTGCTCACTGTTTTCTTCGATTGCAATGGCGTGGTGCATCATGAATTCTTGCCACAAGGTCGTACGGTCAATAAGGAATGCTACCTTGAAGTTATGCGACGTTTGCGCGAAGCAATTCGTCAGAAACGCACAGAATTGTGGAAAAACCAATCATGGATTTTGCACCATGATAACGCACCAGCTCACACATTGATGCTTGTGCGTGAGTTTTTGGCCAAAAACAAAACCGCAATCATGCCTCAATCACCGCATTCACCGGACTTGGTCCCCGCTGACTTTTTCCTCTTCCCAAAACTGAAGACACCGATGAAAGTAAAGTGTTTTGCTACGATTGAGGAGATACAAGAAAAATCGAAAGAGGAACTGTTGGCGATACCAAAAAGTGTGTTTTAGAAGTGTTTCAAGGATTAGAAGAAACGCTGGCACAATTGTATTATATCTGAGGAGGACTACTTGAAAGTAAACAAAATACAAATTGATGAATAAATAAATACTTTTTGAAAAAAATAGAAAATAGCGGTTATTTTTTGATCACACCTCGTACACTCCCATTTATTGTGGTCCACAGAATCGTGGAGGACTGAAACGTCATCTTCTCCTACATAAATACGGATTTTAATTCGCCCATCAATGAAATATCCACCGAAATATATTTCCACATTTGCAATTCAGAGCTTTTTATTCTCTTTGTTGTAAACATAGCAAATTACCAGACACCTTCTGGCACTACTCAAGCTCTTGCACTAACACTGGAAGGACTCTGAGTGAAGGTATTTGTAAGTCAATTCTTCTGACAAATTTCTATGCTGGTTAATTCCCTGTTTAATCTGTAAAACGGTTTAACACAGAACATACAATTTTAGTACAAGTTTAATTCGCCTGCTCACCCAGGCAAGCACTTCAAAGTAACGAAATTTGGGAGGATAAGAAAGAATTTACTGTGTAAAGAAAATAAATGTTAACAAATAAAATCATAACTTGGCATAACTTTCTCAATGAAAGTTCATTAAATGGATAACTATTTCCATCTTTCATTTTCAATTTTTAATTCGCCTGCTCACCCAGGCAAGGACTTCAAAGTAACAAAATTTTGGGAGGATAAGAAAGAATTTACTGTGTAATAAAATAAATGTTAACAAATAAAATCATAACTTGGCATAACTTTCTCAATGAAAGTTCACTAAATGGCCATCTTTCATTTTCAATTCCTTTATTTATGTTATCTCAATTAGAACTTGCAAATTCTCCAGCACGCAGTTTTCGCTTTACTCTCTATATTTTCCTCCAGTTGCAAGTGTTTATGGGCAAAAAATTATTATTTATTTTTTTTTTTTTTTTTGATACTTTGTTCAAATTTTTGCGAATTATTTGTAAACAGGCAAATGTAATATAAATAACATATTTTTATTACAACAGTCCAATCTGGTTGATGTTCTTAATAGAAAAAACGAACAATCTAGACAATAGTTCGATAAGGTATTGGTGAAAAAGACCAGTTTATTCAAAACGAAACGCAAATGCTGGCTGTACTAAAAAAATTACATTAACAATTTTGGACTGAATACTTCAGGGATTTACTTTTTTAATTTCTAAATAAATGTTTAATTTCTAAATAAAGTGATTTGAGTACCTCTAAAGCACAGCTTATATAAAACGAAACGCAAATGCTGGCTTTACTAAAAAAAATTACATTAACAATTTTGGACTGAATACTTCAGGGATTTACGTTTCTAATTTCTAAATAAAGTGATTTGAGTACTTCTGAAGCACAGCTTATGCAAAACGAAACGCAAATGCTGGCTGTACTAAAAAATAAGTGCATTTACATTTTTAGACTGAATCTTAGATATTCATTTGCCTTTCAATTTCTAAACAAATATTTAATGGAAAAAGTATAGAGATGTCATCGTAATACGTAGGCGCCAAATCATTAGGCCCGAAATTAACTATTCACTAGATCTTTCTAGCAATAACACCATGGTTCCATCGACTTTGTGCCAAATAGTGCTATTTTATTGGAATCAAAGGTCATTGTGGCCACAGACTTTAATTTCAGGCAGCAAATAGCCTATGATGATAACGGGTGATATTCATAATTGCCTTTTGGACGGCCTCATTATTGATGAACTATGAACCATAAATCAAACGAAATTATCGTTTCGCTTAAACGCAATGGCGGCTCTTGAATTTTCTTGTTTCGTTGTTTAACTCATATATGAGGGCGGTCTCAAAACTAGCCGACTTGATGTATGGTGCCAGTAGTTTGAAAACAATCACTTTGGTGAAAAATTGCAACCTTATAAAACATATATTTTCAGTTTCAAGACGCCACGATGTTTAGTACTTTTATTCAAGTCATCAAAAGTAAACGATTTCAGTAAATTTGTATACATGGAAAAATTGATCATTATTGATCACTTTATGTTATTTAATATTTCCATTTAAAAGGTCTCAGTCCAACTAATATTAAAACCGAGCTAGATTCTACTCTGAAGGAGTCTGATCCTTCGTTTACTGTAAAATATTGGTTGACAGAGTTTACACGAGGTCGTACGAGCTGACAAGGTGAACTAATGGTCGACCAATTGAAGTGTACACGCCAGATATAACGGCTTCGGTGTAGTTGCTGATATTATTTATTCAATCTTATGATATTGAGTTGTCGTCAAAATTTTAGAAGAATTCCCCCAAAATGTAATGCTTCTATATGTCCATCATAAATTAAATTGTCTTGGAGATTAGCAGAATAGATAACGCTTTGTAGCTGTACGACAAGAAAACACAGTGTAAGCTTACATATATTTTTATGCCTTCACAAGGAGGTCTGAATACAATATATATACAATATATACAATATATACATATACAATAATGTGTATACAATATAATTTGATTGGGGAAAAAGTAGCACCCTGAAGGAAGTATTTAAAGCTCCAAATATCTTTTGACCAAATGCGTTTCATGACTTTTTGATCGAGAGATGTCTGTCTGTCTGGCTAGATGGAATACACGGTAACTGCCTAAATCTTTATAGAATTCCTTAAAACTTCGCACAGTCTAATATTATATCAGATCGCTGTCGGAGATTATGAATAGCTAAAGTGATAGGCATTATAAAAAGTGTTATACATCGTTTATTGACCGAAGATTTGAAGACGAGAAGCTACGCGCAAGATGGGTGCCGTGCTTGCTTTCTATACATATAGAGCAGAAACAACGTCGTGAGAATATTTCAGCAAAGTGTTTGGCGATGTTTCACTGCAATAAAATCAAATTTTTGCTTCGATTTATAACCATGGATTAAACATGATTCCACCACTTCACAGCTGAGTCACCCGAGTCAATGGAGCAGTCAAAACAGTGGACAGGAATGGGAAAATCGTGCTTAAAGAAGGTTCCATTTGCAGGCAAGTCTGTTTGTTTGGGATGCGCGTGGGATTATTTTTATTGATTATCTTTAGAAATGGAAAACCATCAACGACGAATGTTATGCTAAATTATATCAGCGTTTTGATGATGAAATTATAAAAAAGTCGGCATTTGACGAAAAAGAAAATGTTATCTCATCAAGACATTTTCTTATCCACATCACACATCATATCCTATTGAGATAGCCAAAATTAATAAATTAAAGCTCGAATTGCCTCACCACGCATCTTATTCGCCAGATTTGGCTCCCTCGAATAATTTTCTATTCCAAATTTGGAAAACAAATTCTCGGTGGTAAAAGATTTGCCAACAATAAAGAAATGAAGTCTGCGGTTGATGGAGTTTGACAGTTCCTGATATAAACAAGGTATAAAAGCTATTGAATATCGCTGGAAAAAGTATATCGAACTAAAAGGAGATTATGCTGAAAAATAAAGAAAATTGTTTAAAACTTTTTGTGTCTTCTTTTTTAGGTCAGCTAGTTTTCGCACCGCCTTGCACAGCACTTTTTTTATTGAGTTAACCACTATGTCAGACAATGCTGAACCATATTTGTAGTTGGAAATAATGAATTTTCTTTAATTCTTTATTGATCTAATATTGAAACGCCAACGATTTGGAAGAAAGACCATCTCAATTCTTGTGTGTTTGATTTTAAATCAGGGTCTGTCCTTACATAAAATATGTAGACTGTAAATTGTTCCTCACATTTTGCGAGGAATGTGTCTGTTCTCCCATAAAATATAAAAATAATACAAAACAAAAATACCAAGACAGTTCGATGTGTCACAAAATGTCTAATGAAAATGGTAGGTCTAAATAAATTAACCATTATTTATGAAAATAAATTGTCGTGGTATCAAAATCTCGGTGTAAAATCATCTATGTACCTGTTAATTGGGAGTTTCCTATCTAAATTGACAAAATATTGCCAAAGTTAAGAACTCTGGCTGGCAATGTAGCAGCAGTTTAGCCATTAACAAATATTACGGATATTATTTGTGTTCTTACCAGCCACATTTGACACTGTCAAGATTTCTTATCTTAGTATATTCTCTTGACACACAAAATGAACAAAATTTATATTTTTTCCCCCAAAGTATTGTATTTTCATATAAATTTAGGGACGAAATTCAACAGCAAAATTATAGATATCAAATTCGTACTCACTTTTTTGCCGACGCCCGAAATAGTCTCTTAGAAACAATGACAATGACTATATGGGAAAATTTAAATATAATGCATCCTACTAAAAAAAGTATCCATAATTAGTAAATAAAATATAAAATATTTATTATTTATTCAAATATATTGCGTCGCCTTCAAAGTAGACCCCTTCGAAAATAATATAATTACGACGACGATAATTCGATCACCAGAATATCTTTCCAATTCAATTTTCGGAAAAAGCTTTAGTTCTCGTAGGGGATTCATTTTAAGGTTTCTATCGACTGAAAACGAGCAACGAGCAAAGTGCAAATTTGAGTTTTGGAAAAAGAAAATAGGCAGCCGGAGCCATATCACATGAATAAGGCGATTGTTCGAAAATATTCATTGAATTTATCCTCAGTGATATCCTAAAGAAGTGGTACGTTATCATGGTGTAAACTCCATGCCTTTTTTACCCACCATTTCCATCACTTTGATTGATATTAACTTTAGCTGAAGATGTTGAGGACTGGCCAGAGCGAGGCAAATCTTCGACCATATCTCAACTGCTTTTGATTGCACTGCACCATTCACATGCCCGTGTTTATTGATGTAGTCGATTCATCGTAATCCCTTCGTAATATTTTCCGTGATTCGTTATACGAAATTCCATTTGCAATACAACATTTGAGACAAATTCTTTGATCGATATTTTATCCATAATAAAAATCGCAAAAATCATTTGAGATGATATGACAAAATAAATCGTTTTAAATATATTAAATGACGGATAGAGCACAAACTCTGCTTCAGTGTAGAGGATATTTCAGATGATCTGACAAAATCAAGCATTTTAAACACAGTGTGAATTTTTTAAGATTTAAGTTTTTCAAGTTGGCAGCACTGGTTGGTAATGGCGTCCAAACGTCATCTGTCAAAGTGAGAAGTGTACAGTGTACTCTGCCATTTCATCATGGAAAGACTAACAATCGAGGAACGATTTCGTTGAAAATTATTATCATTTTATTATTATTTATTATTATTTACTATTTATTACTTATTGTTAAAATTCGTGCTCTGTGGCAAATGTGCATATTTTGGTACGACCATTTTACGGTCGTCATAATCGACCTGCTGAATCAACAATTCGTACTGTTATCTCCAAATTTCGCACCAAATTTACTTTGTTGGACATAAAACCATCGACTCGCATGCGTAGAGTGCGTACCGAAGAAAATATTGCAGCCGTAGCGACCAGTGTTAATGACGATCGTGAAATGTCAATTCGTCGCCATTCTCAGCGATTGGGCATGTGTTATTCAACCACAAGGAAAATTTTACATGTCGATTTGGGTTTGAAAGCCTATAAACTTTAAGTCACGCAACAATTGAAGCCGAATGACCTACCACAACGCCTAATATTTGGTGAATAGGCGATACGCCCCAATGGGCTGAGTTGAACTTGGTTGACATGTGGTTTCATCAGGACGATGTAACATGCCGCACTGCTCGTGAAACAATGGATGTGTTGAGGGATGAATTTGGTGAGCAGCTTATCTCTCGAGTTGGCCCTGTGAGTTGTCCCCCAAGATCTTGTGATTTAACGCCTCTTGATTATTTCTTGTTGGGTTATGTCAAGTCGTTAGTCTATGTGGACAAGCCGAATACTATTGAAGCTTTACAGGATAATATAACACGCGTTATTCGTGGAATACAGACCGAAATGCTAGAAAAAGTGACGAAAAATTGGGCCTTTCGAATGGACATTTAGAGACGGACATCAACATTTAGATGAAATTATCTTTAAAAATTAAATGGTAAAGACCAATTTATCGATTTCAGTAAAAAATTTTAATATATGATGCAAATTTGAGCATTTTATTCGATTTAAAAAAAAAAACTGCTATGTATTAAAAAATCACCCTTTTTAAATGCTGGATAGCACTCGAACTATAGCGCTCAACTATGTGCTAACTTAGCAACAAAAATTAATTCTGGAATCCCTTTAAGCAGGCTCTTTAAATGATCAATTCCCGGTACTTCTTTGACGCAACGTATTTTTAGGCTACGTTTAACGATTAATGATTGTTTTCACCAAAAAAAGACAATTTTGCGGACAATTTATTGATTGGCCTCTTTTATGTTAATTTAGTTGGATTAACATGAAATATTTATTTACATAAAATTATGAAAATATTGGAGAAAACTAGTAATTGTTTGAAACGATATTCGGTGCCAATATTTCATGCAAAGTGTAAGCATCAATCTCAAATAACATGAATTTTACCGCCAACTTACTTTCCAAATTGGCCTACAATGGATAGGCAAACACCATCATAATATTTCGTTGAAATTGATCTACATGTGTATTTTAAGTAATATACATTAATTTTTCACATTCCTCACTTTTTTGTAAGAAAATTGTAATTTCAAAGTCTTATTGGTACTAATTAACTAAAGTCTAACTTATTGCGTACTTTGATCGCGACTCTAATTTTTTATTTTTGTCAGTCTTCAACACACTTCATATGGAATGCTATTTTTAGGAATATTTCAAATTCATGTTAATGATCTTATCAAAAACTTGTTTTTTTATATAAATATTTAAAATGATTACATTTTATCTCATTGTTAATGATTTGTTTTTATCTAAGATTTATCTTCCTGTATTTGAATACATGCAGTGTAAAGATTTTTTTAATCAATAAATACTCATCGAATTGAAGGGATATCCATTTTTCGGTTTCAAAATAAAGTTAAATAAAACACACATAAAGCTTTGATTTCAGTGAAATTTTTATTTTATTATAATGCTTCGACCTTGCTAATATATAAGGAATGCAATGTCATTTAAATGACTGCCTCTGGATTGGTTGCAGCAGTGGATTCTTCTGAGGTAGTTTTCGACCAGTTTTTCGCATATTTCGGGCGATATCTTGGCGATAACTTGACGAATGTTGATTTTAAAATGCTCCAACGTTTGCTGATTATCTGCATAAGCGCGGTCTCTGTCGTAATCCCATAACAAGAAAACTCTAACGGCGTCAAATCGCATTATCTTGGTAGCCAATTGACATCGCCAAAACGTGAAATTATGCTTTCTGGAAACTTATCATGCAATAAAGCCAAAATCGGTCGTATTCTGTGGCTCGTGACACTCTCTTGTTGAAACCACATATCAACCAGTCCATAATCTTCAATTGCTGGCCAAAAAATTTCGATTATCGTACGGTCATAGCGATCTGAATTAACAGTAATGGTTCCCCCTGCGTCATTTCCGAAATATACGCCCCAACGACATCTTGAGACCATAATGCGCCCCAAACAGTCAGGTTTTCTGGATACAATGGCTTTTCCGCAATCACATCTCCGAACCCCATACGCGACAATTTTGCTCGTTGACGTAACCACCGAGTAAGAAATGAGCCACATCGCTGAAGAAAAATTATTTTTTTCCGAAAGATCAGCATTGAAAACCTGTTACTGCTGCATCCAATCAGCATATCTACGACATTGTGAATGGTCAGTTGGCCTTAATTGTTGTGTGAGTTGGACTCTATATGGATGCAGGCGCAAAGCCAAATTCAAACTACACCATAATAAGCCGTAAGATAATGTCAATTGCTGAGAACGCCCTGAAGTTGACAAATTCGATTTATCCGTCCCACTTTCACTAACGGAAGCGATATTTTTGGCAGTGTGTACATTACGATAATGCACCGGCCTGACCACATCTCTAACGCTTTCAGTCTCTTCAAATATCTTTAAAATCTTGCCAATTCCTTGCACAATAAGTCGAATGTGACGATCATAATCATCCCTTAATGTACGAAAAGTGCCCACATTTGAATCACCACATATGTAGTAGGTTTTAACTATTTTTACGCGTTCTTCAGTTGTTTAACGATGCATATTCGTAAATGGCAAACATTGCACTAAATAAGTAACACTTCAGCTGGCAGGTATTTAACAGCTGACAGCTTGGCCAGACCAGCGGTTTTGAAACCACAAAATGGATAACCCTTTATTACATTATATCATACTTTCTAAGGTCAAACTATAGTCTACAATATAAGCTAAACATAGTGATCATTATCACCATACGTAACTTAGCATAGTATACATTTTGCTGCCACAATGATGCTACCGAACGACAAGTCGCAACAAGCTATCTAACATTTGACAATTGTTGGTCGAAACAAAATGCTTCTCCGTTTAGCCAAACACAGCGACTGATGAAATCGTGCCAACAAAAGCATTTAACAAAACCCGTTGTACACACACAGACACATCCACACCCACACGTGCTGTTTGATACCACTCTTGCCAACCAAAACATTGTCGAATGAAAATTGTTTACACAACGACGAATGAAAGAAAAAGAATACAAAACAAATGCAGCAGAACTCGTGACAACTCGAGACTAACAAAAACAAATGGTCAACGAACGGAAAAAGGCGCCAAACAAACCGCTTCTCATTAAGAAATATGCCAATAGAATCAACAATAAGAAATGGATACAACCAGTTGCAACCTGTTCGCTGTCACAACTGAAGAACAACAAATATGTCTGTCTATGAATGAAAAGCTTTTCATTTTCCTCAGAGTAAACATATGTATGTAAATGTAAACAGCCATACCCAATAAGAGAGTAAATGCTGAGAGAGCGAATTCGCTGTAAATGTTGATAAACCATTATTGGCCTAAAGTCTTAACAATTTATGTATTAAGGCTAAAAACCTAATATAGCATAATGTTATTAGAAATGAAAAATTGTGTATTAACAGGGAAAGAATTTGGGGTTCATATTGAGCAACATATGAGAGATTACTTTTCACATGAAATAATTTTATATAGAGAACGGTCAAGTGAAACCTTTTCTATATAAATAAGTGTTGGAGGAGTTACGCCAGAAATATTTTTTTAATATATAACATGCACAATTCTTATATACGAATATGAACGCATCCGAGAAAACGTTTCTTCCATAAAAATTTTCTCTATAGACATATATGGGGGAAATGCTTTTCCCATTTAAAAATATCTACCCAGACACTCCTCATTACAAAAAATATTTCATTTTTTCATTTTCATAAATAGATAACCATTTTTATATACTGGAAAACAGAGAAAAGCTAAAATACTATTCCTTTTTAGAAATGTGTATGTATATGCAATATTCCTACATAGAAAAATGTCTGTATGGAAAATTTTCTAACATACAAAAAAGTTTTTTGGAGTGACCCTTTCCCCACTTTTTCTATATAGAAAACTGTCTGTCAGCATAAAAAAATACATTTAGAGAAAGTTTGTGGAGACCCCTTCAACTTACATATATAGAAAAATGTGTGTGGTTAAGCAGATCACACAATATAAGAAAATGTATATGGAGAGATATTTGTCCTATATGCAAAAGAGTCTAAGGACACTTTATAGAACAGTATTTATAATAAGATATTTTTCCAACATAAAAAGCGTTTACAATGAAACACTTTTTCCATATTTACGTAGAAAGAACGCACGATAAGACAATTCCTTTTTTAATAATTTTTCTTATATAAAAAATTGAATACAACGAGACAATTTTGGCCAGAAAAGTATTTATATCAAGAAGTTCTTCCTGTATAAGTCTTTCGTAGATTTCCTTATCAGAATAGTGGTTATGATGAGAAAATTTTTTAATAAAGTTGTTAATAAAAAAATGTTTCTCCTTTTCTGTATAATGATAGTGCATAGAAAGAAATAATTTTTTCATAAAAAATTTATGTGGAGAGAAACTTTTTCTACATAGAAAAGTCTCAATTTGAGGACACTTTTTTCACATAGACTTACCCCTGGATTTCCTATATAGAAAAGCATCTGTGCGATGGTCGTTTTCCATAGTAGACAATTTTTTAGAAAGACAACTTCTCTATGCCGAAATGCGTCTGTGAAGCTGCATTTTTCGGCAAATTATCACCACTCTTTGGAATGTGGTTATTTTATGGAGAACACTTTGCGCTTATCCAACAGTCAACCATTTTGCTGTATAGAAACATATATCGTAAAAGCCCATTTTCAGAAACATCTTTCGATACAAAAAGCTTGTCTCTATAGGAAAATCAATATACAGCGAAGTAGACTTTTGCAAAAATTTTTTTCTGTGGGAAAAAATAATTTTCGTGTATTAAATTAAAATGTTCTGTTTTCTGTGTAAAGATTTCTTATACAGATTTCTTATGTATATATGAGTCCAGAATTTTTCCATATACGTTGTTCATTTCTGAAAACTATTACTGTTCAGAAAAAAAATTCTTGTTGGACACTTTCATGTGCAAACAATTATCTTTGCAGAGACGAAGATGTTTTTGTGAATGAACTTCCCAGCAGATTCAGTCTTCTGTACAGAGGAAGTGTGTTTGTTGCCTCTTTTTTTGTTTAGAATAGTATTCGCTTTCCTTGTGGAATAGCGTCAATAGAAATGTTTTCCTTATAGAATAGTGTTTATTGAGACTGCTTTCTTATAAAATAAAATCTATGGACGAATTTATCTGTAGAAAAATGTTCACAGCAGCACATTGTTTATAGAACATGTATTTAAATATGTTTCTTGTAATAAAATGTCACATTTCTTAAGTTCTTATGGAATAATGCACACGAAAACTTTTTTCTTGCAGATATTTATATAAAGGATTACTTTTAGAGAAGAAATTTGTAATCGCGGCAAAGAAAAATATTTGATATTTCTTTTTGCCCCCTAAAGAAAATACTTTGGCAAATACTTTTCTTACATTTTATTTCATTTAGAAAAATTATTGACGATATTCTTGTAGAGTGCTTGTAAATTTATTGATATTTTAATACAAAAATTTCTACAGAGCACTTTTCTTATAAAATGTGGAGACTGCTCTTGTAGAAAGTATTAAGAGAATTTTTTTGGGCTTACTTTCTACTTCCTCAAGAGGCATTTTTACTATAGAGAAACTGTGTGTGGAGGCAGTTTTCCATAGCGATATTTGTCGGATGTAAAGGCATATGTGGACATATTTTTCTTATGTAAAATATTGCCGTTAAGCTATTTTTGCAGGAACAAAATCATAAAAAAGGATGTTGCAAAAAAGCGTCAGTTAAAACATATTGCTAGTGAAAACTGCCGATTGTGTTAACTTTTTTTAAGAAAAATTGGCCTTTTTTATCGTATCTGAAACCTTTTCTCTATTAAATAGATAATTCGTACCGTTCGGTCTGATTCCTTTAAGCAAACGTACACTATTAAGTACCCCAGCAATCGTTGTCATCTCCACGGCCATGTTTTATGAGTTCTTCATTGTCATTGATGAACCGGCTTGTTATTGTTTTCATGTTGTGCTCGCTTGTTTGAACCTGTTGCTCGCAGACTTTGAAATTTACGGCGAATTCTGCTCATCGTTGATGTTGTTGAATACCACTGGGCTGATGGCAATAACTTTTGCCTCCCTCCCAACTCGAAGTGTAACATTTCGTTGGCTGCGTTTTGTTTTCGTTGGCGATGAACGTAGCGCGGGGCATTTCGCCAGATATTTAGCCACCCCTCGACCGTGTTTCACAATGATTATCTCGTGCGTGGCCAGATTCTTGTTCGGCTTGTTGTTGCCGAACTAAACGGGCTTTTTTGTTTAGGCAACAACACAGCAGAACAAAACAGAACAGTCAGTATAGACAGACAGACAGACGGACAGAATTGTCTTCAAACACAAACAAAATATTGTTGTCGAATGAAGGCTGTTACCGTTTCAGTCGTTACTTGAAGCCGGGCCATAACACAACAAAGGCGGTTCGATAAAATGGATGAGTAAATCGGAGATGAACGGGAATTCCAATATCGGTTTAATTGACACGTTAATTTCTATTTCATTGGCAATCGAAATTTAAAAGAACTAATTAAAATAATTAAAACAAAAATATGGAAGGAAAGAAAAGTGTGTGCAAAAAAAATTCATTTTTATATACTCGTACTCGTATATGGAAAGTCTTAATGACTTATAGAAAAATGTCGAAATAATAAATTTTAATCAGTAAAAAATTTATTGTGAATCTGCAATAAAAGAGCCAAAAATAACGAATATTAAATGCGAAAAATTTTTTTTACATTACAAAGTGGTATCGTTCCAAATGCGTCATTAAAAGCTGAAAATATTTTAAAATTATTAATCAAAAAATATTGACTCAAATTATGGATAAAATCAAACATAAATTAGTAAAGTGTCATGTGAAGAGAGAAAGTATTGCAAATAAACGACAATAATGGAGAATTTGGTGAATAATTCACAAAATTATTAAATTGTTAAATTTTATTACAATTAAAAAAAAAAAAAAAAAAAAAAAAAAAAATTTAAAAAAAAACGTAAATAATGAAATACTAAAAAAATTCTGGAATGCTGCCAATTATAATATTAAAGAGAAAATACAATTGATTGCAGAAAAAAACAAGTGTAAGTGTTGCTACAAATAGTTAAAATCAAGCATTAATTATTATAGTGAAGTTATTACAATCTTTAAAAGAAAATATTATGGAATTACACATAAATACAACAAAATTTTATATGGTTATTATTTAATAAATATGTAATACTTTTGTTATATGTGAAAATGATTGACAAAACTGTATGAAAATAGTGCGCAAGTTGTTAAAGCATAAAACAAAATATATAATAATTCAACGAAACAAATTAATAAATAACAAAATTGGGTGATAATCTGCTCATGCTTTGTTTTCAAAGAAAATGAATTACTATTTCAATTGAAACTGTGTTGGTGAAAAATTTCACAAATTTATAATAGACATACTAACCACTCAATTTAAAATTCATTTTTAAAAAAAGCAATTTAAATAAGGTATTTAATTTTTAATTAAAGTTGGGATAGTAAAAAATTGAGTGATAATTTGCTCATATTTACATTGCATTTTGTTTTTAAAGGAAATGAATTACTATATCAATTAAAACTGTGTTGCTGAAAAATCCCAACAATTTATAACAGACATACCAACCACTCAATCTAAAATTCATTTTTGAGAGGAGTAATTTAAACAAGATATTTAATTTGTAGTTGAAGTCATAACTTCAAATAAATATAAAACAAATAAGCTTATTCAGGCCCCCAATATGAGCTTAAATATTATGCATTAAATTTAAATAATGAATCTGAATCTTTCGTCTCTAATAATAAGAAAGAATTTGTTCCTTGTTTTATGAAAAGTAAAAGAATTAAAGTAGAAACATAAAAATATGTAAAAATTTAAAATATTAATAATTCTTAAAAATTCGAATAGAAATATCACAATATCAGAACGTTAATGTCATTGCTTATCTACAATGAAATCTCAATTCCTTCAGAGCTCTGAGTGAGTACTAAATGAGAGATTGTATATACTGAGTTCAGTGTCAAATAATGATCTAATGGTTGCTGTCTCTAATCAAGGAACACTATTGCCCCCTATAGAGCAAATTTACACATCGCTTATCTAAACAGTGTTGTCAGAAACAGACTGAATGGTGCCAAATGAACAAAACATAAATGATGTGAAATTGGAGGCCGATTTATGAAAATTGGTGATCAAAAATATTTCCCGTTTTTTTACACTAAAAATGTTTTTGCCCTTTGAACCAGTTGAAATATTGAAAATGTGATAAAATTCTACAAAATTAAATACAATTAAATTCATCAACAATATTTTGTGATCCTAACATATGCGTCTATTATACGTGCACTTACAAAAAGACACGGCTTTATTCAGAGTTGATTGTTTGGTGATAATAAGCGTTTTTCAAAAAATTGCTATTATAGGAATTCTGTCGTAACTTTCGAAATATATGGAATTTTGAAATGCCTTCTGGACGAAAGCCCTATTGGAGCACAATTTATGAAAATTGGCAATCAAAAATATTTTCCGTTTTTTATACTATACATAAACAAAATAACAAAAATTATGTTTTCAATTACATCAGTATTTAAAGATATTTTGTTTCGCTTTCAAAAATCGCTATTTTGAAAAATTTCTATAAATTGTGAACTAAGTAATTTTGGAATTGTGATTGGGCATAAAATAGTGACAACGAATAAATTCGATTTTGTCTTATCTCATTTTAAATCGTTCTTCCTTGCGACCACAGCTATAATAGATTTACTGCAAAAGTTTCGGGTAACTCCAGTACTCTTAAAATTTTCTCAATTAAATGTCCAGCTTCATCGTAAAGCTATAGAGTTAATTTAACAAACATGGATGCATTAAAAGTGAGAATTTCGTTTTTGTATTTCTTATTATTCTTCGGTATTTCAAAGATCTCGAAGTGTTCTATACAACAATAAAAAAAAAAAAGAGTTTTAAAGTGGTTTTTAAAAACAACTCCTAACAATTATAAATAATTTAACAAAAAAAAAAAAAAAAAAAAAAAAACAATTTTGTACATAAAACTTTCGATACAACGCAGTAAATTTCTAACCAAATTAAAAGATTTTGCACAATAACGAGTACTTTTACAAACATATGAATTTATGGGTAATTATTGGGTTGTTCGGAAAGTTGTTCAGTTTTTAAAAGAAATTTACTTAAAAATTTATATGCAAGAAAACAATTATTTCTGTTATCTGTTATATAATCTCCCCCTTTTTTAATAACTTCTTCCCACCTTTCTGGAAGCTTCTTATTCCTCTCTCATAAAACTCGAATGGTTTTTCTAAAAAAAACCATTTAATTCGATTTTTCACTTCCTCGTCGTTATGAAAATTCCAATCCTTCAAGCGGTTGCTCAGACTGCGAAATAGGTGATAGTCGAATGGGGAGAGGTTTGGGGAGTACAGTGGGTGAAATAAAACTTCCCACCCAAGCTCTGACAGTTTCTGATGGGTCCGCAAGGCAGTGTGAGAGTGGGCGATGTCACGACAGAAGATGACATCTCCCCGATTGATAAGTCTCGGCCGTCTTTCTGCCTATGCAGCCTTGAATTTATCAAATTGTGCGATATAGTAGTCCGCATTAATCGTTTGATTTGTTGGGAGAAGCTAAAAAAGACTACTCCTTTGACATTCCACCAAATCGACAACATTACCTTCCTGGGGTAAAGGCCCGCTTTAGATTGATTGGATAGAGGGGGTCATTTGGTTTCCCCTATGATGTTTCGCGCATTACATTGTTTTAGACTGTCCATTTTTCATGCCTTGTGATGAGGTTCTTCAGAAATGGTGTCTTGTTATTTCTTATCTTTAGGTTATCGCAGACGTCACCGTGATTCAGGCGGTTGGCCTCGGTGAGAGAGTGAGATATCCATACATCGAGGTTGCTAACAAATCCCACCTCTTTTATGACCCCTTGAATGACTGAGACTGATTTTTTTGATGATTTCAGCTATTTCCCTAACTGCTGCACGGGGATTAACAATAATTAAACCTCTCACCTCCTTGGAAACAATTTATTTTGGTCGTCCTAATCTGGGAGCGTCCGTCACGAAGAAGTCGCCCATAGAAAATCTTTTAAACCATTTCTAACAAGTTCTTTCATTTGGTCCGTTTTCTTCATAAACAGACTTTATTTTTTGGCTGGCTTCAGCAGCTGTTTTGCCATTTCGCAAATAATACAGCATGATATGGATAAAATGCTCTTTTTCGCTCATTTTTTTTTTTTAAATTTTTAAAACTTTTTTTTTAACGCAATAAGCACTCATGACTAGAACGAGAATACAAGTAAATAATAGTAAACAGGCTACAGAAGAATTTATGATAGTGCTTGAAGGAACTCTACGTTATGAGAAGTGACATATGGTGAACTAGCGAATTAACCGGACGAACTTCCCGAACGAGCCGATATTTAAGCACCAGTGAAAGCAAATTGGTGAAACGACGAAATTGTCATGATTCGTTGTTCTGAAATGGTACATACATTTTACATACATTTTTTAGAAAAAGTCTTGACCTTTGTGGAGCAAAGCGAAGACAAATTTAGTGTTTAAAATATTGTAATTGAGAAAGAAAAATATTTTCAAATTTCAAAGCATACTTTTTTCGCTATGCACAATAAAAAAAAATATTCACTTTACTTAATCATTTCGGAAATAGTGCACGTCCATATAACTATTTGCCCTTCTGGAAAAATGAAAATTTAGTTATCCCAACTAAGAGGGAGCAAGAGAAGCTATGAAGGACCTTTCCATTACTCATTCCTTTTATTTTAACAAAAACTTACTTAAGATCAAAGTGTTCACTTTCAATTAAATTTGAAAAAATCATGTGGATGATTAAAGATTTAAAGACAAGAGTAAGTTACCGTCTTTTAAAATTTTGAAGATTTAACAGCCAAATTATTGAAAAATATTTCAAAAATATTTAAAAAATTTCACAAAACTAACGTGTGCTATTCACCTAGTTAATCATAGAGTATAAACACGACTCAATTTTCGAAAATTGCACCCGGCTTTGTTAAAAATTTATTTGCAAAATCTCGTTTATAGAGTGTTTTATTTAAAATTAATTTTATTATTATTGTATTTTTTTTTTTAATTTTATAAAAATTAGTCAGATTTCTTCCGTTAAGAAAATTTTAACGAATTTGTTTTTTTCATTAAAAACTGTTGTTATTATTCATTTAAAATTACTCCGGGTTTGCAAAATGAAAAACCAGTTTTAGAAAAAGGAAATAATTGGTGCATTTTCTGTCGCCTGCAAATTCCAACGAATTATTTTTTCCCCTAAAAAACTATTGTTCATTTAAAACTACTCTGGCTTTGCAGAATGAACCAAAAGAAAGCAAATGTTATTTGTGTGCAATTCGTAACGCGACTATCGTCTATTTTTATACTCATCAACCATGTTGAACATCATCGAATTAAAAATATTTATTCGAGTATTACGGTAGCAAAGGTAATTCGTTCAATACCAATCTTGAACAATACTATTTTAAACAAAATATATTTGGCACAAAGATCCTAAGTATTTGCCAGTTTAGTCTTAATATTTGACAAACTGTTGGATTTGAATACGAACAAAAAACATTTTCTTTTACATCCCGTGAATGGGATGTGGAGAACTTCCCACATACTACACTTATCTATCAGTAAAATTTCTGTATGGGTTATAATGCTTAATGATGATTCCAATATGAGTTTAATAAACTTTTCATAGACTTATCGGTTACTCTAAAACTCCGGTCATTCAATACCTCAAATTCGTTGTCAGTTCAATAAAGAGATCACTACCATGTCTGTCAGAGCATTTATATTGGATACAAGTCTTATCATTCTATCAGGAACCGTCATCGAAAGTAGTTTTAATTTGTTTCAGCTTCTGGAAACTAAACCAAAAATTCACAACATTTTTACTCAGATTTTCAGAAAATTGTGTTGAATTTTATGTCTTTTTTTTTTAATTTTTTTTTTTTTTTAATTCAATTCAATTTTGATTTTGATTCTTACGTTCAAAACGAAATTAGAAACAATTTTGTCTGTATTTTGTTTGATATATTTAAATTAAACCACTATATTTTTGAGTAGTTGTGAAAATTTCTGGGAGCCTCAGAAAGTAAATTATTTAAAGCATTTTTCTCTTCATAGTTTGATTTAGTTCCAGTCCTTTCTCATTCGCATTAAGAAACGAAAATGCTTGAAACTATATTTTCTTTTTAGGTTCTCGAACCAAACTATCTGTCTCATTATGATTCGATAGAGAAACAGAGCCAATCAATGGTTCTAATTTCGTTTCAGATAAAAAACGAGTCACTATAAATCGAGTGAATTCTTTCGTATATGAATCTGTTACAAATTTCTAATGTACTTTAAGAAAGTTTACGATATCAAACCCGAAACATAACTGAACTTTCGTGAAAGTATCTGATTTCTATGCCTTGTAAATTGTACATACATATTAAGAAGGAACATAAAAATTTTAGTCAGGTGAACTGACTTACAAGCATATCTGCAACCAATACAATTTTCCTTAGTGCAAAAGTGTGTGAGATGACATAAAAGGCGTAGTACAACGCTTAAATCTTACTAAAAATACTCCGATTTTAAGCACAGTAAAAGGAGCAAAACTGTAGATTTCTGAAGTCTTTCGCTCTGAAATTACATAGCGACCTTGGCGACTTTAGCACATGTTCAAAATTTAGTGAAATTAAATAAAACGTATGAAAATGTGAATATGAAAAATGAAATGAAAATATTTCTTCAGAGTATATTGTCAGAAAAAAGTTCGATTGAAAATTGTTCCTCCAATATAAATAAGTCCACTTTTAAAACAACAATATCCTTGTCTTTATCACGCTACAAGATTCCGATGTATTTGACACTTTCCATAAAAAAATCTATAGACAAGCACTGAACTGCAAAGGCACTTAAGGTTCCGTAGGATAGAAGGTTATATATGTACACTCTGTATCATAAATTGCAGTGCCCAATATAGGGGAAGGACATTAGCGACATAGATTCTCATGGCAACAGGAAATGTATATGCTTTGTTTTGTCTCTGAGTATTTGTAGCTTTTACAAATGAAATGAAAAACTTAATAAGTAAAGGGTGTCCCAACAAGAACACAAGATTTAAATTTGGCGCCGTTCGAAGTGTCATTGTTTGATATTTGAACAATTGTTATTGCTTGCTAGTAAAAGGTACGAGGTTAGTAAAAATGGAGCGCTACACGAATGAACAACACATTCTCATTGTGAAATTGTTTTACCAAAATGGTGAAAGTTTTGGAGCTATAGTTTGCAAATTGCGATCACTTTGGGGTCACAATAATGCTCCAAAAGAGTCAACTGTAAAGAGATTTATGGATAAATTTGCCAAAACTGATTCTGTTAGTGATGTAAAGTCAACAACGCGCCTTCGATCAGGTCGATCGACCGAAAATGTCGCAGCTGTACATGATGATGTCGCTCAAACTCCATCCACCTCAATTCGACACCGAGCTCAGCAAATTGGTGTCCCAAAATCCACTATGCAGCGAATTTTGACGAAAGATTTGCATCTTCATGCATACAAAGTTCAATTGAAGCAGCTGACCATGGACAGCGAAGGGAGTTCGTTAATTGGGTATTGGAGAGTCAACATGAAAATGCTGATTTTGCCGATAAAATCATCTTCAGTGACGAGGCCCATTTCCATGGCTTCTTTTGATGGCTTCTTCAATAGGCAGAATTGTCGCATTTGGAGTGAGCAAAATCCTCAAGTGATTCACGAGAAGCAAATGCATCCTCAATGTGTCACTGTGTGGTGTGGATTTTGGGCTTAAGGAATCACTGGACCTTTTTTTTATGAAAATGGGACATGTCAAGCGCAAACAGTCAATGGTGTTCGGTATCGTTAAATGATAACCAGTTTTATCGTGCCTAGAATTGAAGTAATGAATGTGGAGGGCATGTGGTTTCAACAAGAAGGCGCCATATGTCATACAGCCAGAGAAACAATTCAATTGCTGCATCAGTCATTTCCCGGTCGTGTTATTTCGCGTTTTGGAGACCACAATTGGCTGCCTAGATCGTGAGATTTAACACCATTAGACTTTTTTGTTTGGGGTTTTTTGAAGTCGATGGTTTACGCGAATAAGCCGACGACGACTCAAGTCTTAAAAGAGGAAATTGAACGCTGCATTAATGAAATACCGCAGCATTTATGCAAAACGGTCATTGAAAATTTCACTAAAAGATCGGATGTGTGCCAGCAAAGCCGCAGCTTCCATCTGCCCGATGTGTTGTTCCGTCCATAACCTCATTCTATCTTCTTTACGATATAATAAAGTTTCACGATTTTTTTTAAATATCTGTGTTTTATTCAAAATTTAAATCTTGCGTTCTTGTTCATCATATAAAGAATGGTAAAGAAATATTTTTGAAAAAAATATTGTTTATAATTTCGTTTTTTGAGCTTCCTTACATCTGCTATCTAAAATTACATCTTCAAAATATATTATAGGAATGCTTTGCTTTAATTTTAAATAAAATAATAAATGGGAATCGAGCCAATGTTTTTAAATAGTTCATTACCATTGTTTTGGAAATGCTTTAAAAGTGCTTACTTGGAAGCGATAAAAATACACGGATTAGATCCGTTGAAGTGAAGGAAATGTGATTCTTTATGAACAATTTCAATTTTTTTTTCGCTGTGATAGGGTGTAAAAAGTGAAATCTTTAGAGAATTTTCCGTTTTTTTTACATCCGCTTCGAGCTTATATTCTCTGTTTGTTTTAGCATTTTTCTTTAATACTCTCTATATCTTTAAATTTGCATCATCTTAAGCAATTCTCCTCACTGTAAAAAAAGTTTAATCTCGGTTTGCTGTCTCGTCCCCGAATGATTTTCTAAAAGTTATTTCACCATCTAGTTAAAATGCCCCCTTTCTCACAAATCTAATAAACTTTCCGTGCTCGCTCACTCGTCTAATTGGATGTATTGGAAGTTATTTTATCAAACGCGCTGAAATTTAAATATCCACAGTTCCATTCTTTATTGCTGAATCATTCGTTTATTTTCAAATAAACTTATGCTAATTTTTATTTGTTTGTTCCCAGAATATAAATACAAATTCTGCTTTAAAAGACTATCGAACACAAAATGAGCAGCGCAGCTATTGAGAAATGTAACAATTGTGTTGCTGTAACTTAGGCTTAGCTTAGGCTTATTTCTTAGGCTTGTTGTTCTAGCTAGTTGCATAGCTCATACATATTTTGAAATGCTTGGCATGTCTTATGCTTTTTTTGTGTTTTGATATTTTGATTAGCATTAGAATTCTTAGCTGATCAATCACTATCATTCGTTTGCTTAAACATTCTCAAAGAAAAATAAAAATTTTATAGCATACTTTAACATAGGCGGTGGTTTTTCCTTTGAATCAATATTTATTGTCTATATTTTATTAAATCGTAAATTTAGTGGGATTTATTATCGTTCCTTCCACCTGCTTTAGTTTGGATTATGTGTCATGTTGAGATGAATGATAAAAGCTAATCAAATTTTGTTTTTTTTTTAACAAATTTGCAAACTTGTTTTGCAAAAATTCTAAATTTGTTATATACTTGAAATCAAAGCATAGCGAGAGCATGTTTTCGCCATCGCAAATTCTTAAGAAATTTATTAAATTTGAGAATATAAAAGAGTAAATAATTTTTCTTTATACATCTTAGACATTCAGATATACAATGTTTCTCAAAAGATGGAAAGTTAAATTGTTATCATAATTTTAAAAAAGTTTAACAAATTAAAAGTTTTGTCCTTGAAGTGACGTTAAATCTCTCATAAACATAAACTAGCTTAAAAAGAAAATTGTCATAATTTTCTTTCCATCCCTCTAAAAATGTGATAATTTGTGGCAGTGAATGAGCTGTGGTCTGCCTTCCTTCGCAGCGCCAGTTAGATTCAATGTAAATGTTGATTTTGATGGCAGCCCCCTCATACCACAATAACTGCATGCCAAATGTCATCAGATATAAATTTATAATTAAAATATGCGATCAATATTTGTACATGTTAGCATTATTAAATTTTTCGTAATATTTACTAAATCATGTGATGCAAGTAAATTTATACCCAAAAGATATTTAATTAGTTTCGCTGCCTACAACCAACAACCAGTGTTGTACTACATGCTTTAATACTTAGCCCTCTTATAATTATTGGCAAAAATCCAGTTCTACTATTAAATTGAAAGCAAATGCTTTGTACGGATTTGGTGCTGGGTTGATAGAGATGATTAATATGAATGGCAAGGGGAGTAGTGTGGAATCCTCTAATCAATTTGATACTTCTCTCTTTGTACTAGTATATGTACATAGTAGTGGAATTAATATGTAGGGCCTTATTACGATTTGTCCTTAGCGCTAATCGTTAGAAGGACCAATTTACAGTTGATTCTATCACATAGCAGTTGAGATGTGGATTATAAGTTTTTTTTTTTTTTATTTCAGTACTTCCGACCACAGTTAAGTTTATATTTTACAATTCAGACTTTAGTTAAATTTATTACACAACTTCTCACTCAATGGAGTTAAGTAAACACTTCGTAGGCTAAAGTTTAAGTTCATTCACAATGATATCGATACAAAAGTACATTTCAATGTGAAAAAAGGTTAATTTTAATACAAATTATAATAAATAATGCTAAATGTAAATTTGAATACATATAGTCATAATATTATTGTTGATTTGGAAGTCGACTTGCAAGGTGTGGTCAAAAAATAACCGTTATTTTCAATTTTTTTTCAAAAAGTATTTATTTATTCATCAATTTCTATTTTATTCCTTTAAATTAGTCACCCTCAGATATAAAACACTTGTGCCAGCGTTTCTTCAAATCCTCGAAGCACTTCTAAAACGCGCTTTTTAGTATCGCCAACAGCTTTTGTTTCGATTTTTCTTTTATGTCCTCAATCATAGCAAAACGCTTTCCTTTCATCGGTGTCTTCAGTTTTGAGGAGAGGAAAAAGTCAGCGGTGGCCAAGGCCGGGGAATACGGGGGTTGAGGCATGATTGCGGTTTTGTTTTTGGCCAAAAACTCACGCACAAGCTGGTGCGTTATCATGGTGCAAAATCCATGGTTGGTTTTTCCACAATTCTGTGCGTTTCTGGCAAATTGCTTCGCGCAAACGACGCATAACTTCAATGTAGTATTTCTTATTGACCGTACAACCTTGTGGCAAGAATTCATGATGCACCACGGCATTGCAATCGAAGAAAACAGTGAGCAAAACCTTCACATTTGACCGAACTTGACGTGCTTTTTTCAGTCTTGGCTCTTCTGGACGCTACCATTGGAATGATTGGGCTTTGGTTTCATCACCAGTTATGACCTTTTTGAGGAAATCTGGATCGTCGTTGACGATTTTCAACAGCTCCTGAGCGATGTCCATGCTACGTTGTTTTTGCTCAAAATTTAGCAATTTTGGAACGATCTTCACTGGCGCATGTTTCATGCCTAAAAAATCGGTAAAAATTGCTTGGCATGAGCCAAACGATACGCCAACATCATCAGCAACTAATAGTGATTCGACGATTATCCGAAATTATTTTCTTCACTGCTTCAATGTTTTCATCGGTTGTTGACGTGCTCGGGCAACCAGGACGATCATCGTCATTGACAACTTCTCGGCCTTCCTAAAGCCGGTTATACCACAATTGAACTTGTGTTTTGCTCATAGTAGACTCGCCAAACGCCACAATCAACATTTCAAATGTCCTTGCACATTTAATTTTATTTTTTATGCAAAACTTAATACAGTTTCTCTAATCCATTTTTTCGAATAGTAAAAAATCGAACAGCACACCAAAACACAACTAACCTTTTTATCTGTCAAAAACAAACTGACAATCCAAAATGGCTGATATTGTCAACATACCTATGTATAACAGACATGTGTACCAACATTACCAGAAAAATATGCGAAAATCGAACATATGTAACTCACGAAATTTGAAAAAAAAACGTTTATTTTTTTTTTTGGTCACACCTTGTATTATTGTTGATTGGAAGTCAACTTACTACCGCAACCGGACCAAAACTTATTACCCAGGCGACGTCAGCTTAATTCCCTCCGCACCAAAGCAAGGGCAGTAACAACAACAGTAACGGAAACCGCAACAGCAAAGGTCGAGAAGACCCTCGTTAGAGACAATAATTCGTTCTTTGTTTTTCTTTCGATGATCGCGAAGCGAACAGCAATAAACACAGCGTGAATTTCAAATGAGGGAAAATCAAAACACACTTCTTCTTATGGCTTTGTCACGACCTCGTTCTTTTACTGGTTCTATCAGACTGATTACCGATCCAAAACAAAAAAAGAACAATGCCATTGAAACTTCTTGTATGTTTTGAAGTTTATAGTCGATAATCGGTACATTTGCATATGTAGGTCAGGGCTGCAGTTTATTGCAATTAGGGATGAGCAACCCGCAGTCAAAGGCCCAAATCAAGTTGTAACTACGTTGACCTATATATGCTAACAATTATGGTTAAAGTATTGAAGTTTAGACTAGATTTTTACGATCATACGACGCTCTGGTGCATCAGCTTTAAACAATCAAATCAAAAGAAACAAAATCTCACTTATATGCCAAAATTTTTTTTAATTATTAATCACAACTCATCATTTGTTCTTTAATACGTCTATATGCAGATGGTAGTTGACACTCGATCAGAACTAAATTGATGCTAAAACTACAGTATGAAGTTCATAATTATGTTTTTGCATTGAAGACAGCAACAGACAGCGTTTTATACCATTTAAATTTTGAATATAGACAGTATTATTCGAGATGTTAATGTAGTAAAACATAATATTATGCAAAACAATGCTTGAAGTATTTTATAATTCCAGAAGGAAAAACACACGAGGGCGTTCTCAAAACTAGCCTAATAAAGAAGACACAAGAAAGTTGGAAAAAAATTTTCTTTTCCTCAACATAATTTCCTTTTAACCCGATACTTTTTCCCCATTTATAGTAAGAACTGTCAAACTTCTTAAAATAGCAATCAACCGCAGACTCTACATCTCCACTGTTGCAAATCTTTTACCACCGAACCATTTTTTCAGGTTTGGATGTAGAAAATAGTTCAGGGGGGCTAAATCTGGCTAATAAAGTGCGTGATGAAGCAATTCAAACTTCAGTTCATTCATTTTGGCCATCGCAAAAGTAGATGTGTCAACTGGAGCATTGTCTTGATGAAATAACACTTTCTTTTTCGCCAAATGTGGCATTTTTTCATAATTTCATCACATAAATGCTGCAATAAGTTAGCATAATCTTCGCCGTTGATGGTTTTTTTTTCTTTCTGAATAAAATAATTCCATGAGTATTGCAAAAAATAGACGCCATAACCTTACCTGCAAACGAAAATGTCTTCGCCTTCTTTGGACACGATTCTCCCATTCCAGTCCTCTGCTTTAATTATTACTTGCCTTATCCACGGTTATAAATCCACACAAAAATTCGGTTTTATTACGGTGAAACATTGCTAAAAATTCTACTGAAACATCTTCACGACGTTGTATTTGCGTTATTGGAAGCAAACGCGGCACCCATCTTGCGTACAGCTTTCTTAGCTTCAAATTATCGGCAATAAATGATGTATAACACTTCTTGAAATGTTTATCATTTCAGCTAGTTCACGTATCCTCAGTCGACGATCATCCAATACCATCTTGGGGTACATGGATTTTCGTAACCTTGCCTGGAATGGACAGCTCAATTGGTCGACCATTATGGTGTTCATCTTGGCAGCACGTACAGGCTCGTTTAAGCTCTGCTCCCCAATATTTTACAGTCATAAACGAAGGAGCAGACTACCCCAAAATGATATAAGTTAATAGAGATTGAGTTTGTCAGTTAATCTCAAGTTTGTTGTGAGACTTTCGCAGTAGACAAAAATATCAAAACAAAGAATTTTCCTCGAATTTTGTATTGTAAGCGGTCTTTTATCTTTTTCAAAAAAAAAAAACAGTCACGTAAAGAATTTGGCATGCAATCCAGTCCACAGACTTTCGAATGGTACCTCCCAATTCAGCGTTTATTATAGCAATGCTTGCTAGAAGAACGAAGAGCAAATATGCGGAGAGTATTATGCGGCATGAGAGAACAAATTCGTCTAAAACGGCAAAATTGGGGGGAGAGAACTTACTGATTTTACATCACTATAACGTATCATCCCACAAGGTTATTATTGTGAACGGATATCTGAACAATTCACTACTAGATACAGTAATAATTTTATACTCCGATCCAATAATGCTCGCTTATGGTTGGTTTGCCCTTGTACTGGAGTAGATCACGAAACTGGCTATGGAAGTTAGCGGGGTAGCGATGAAGGCGGAGAAGCCAGTTCCGTGTAGCGGAAAAAGTGCGGTTGGATGAAAAATTATCTGGTTGTGAGATTTAGATAAATCTTTCGAGTAATGGATTTCGTACTTAGGGAAATGTCTCTGGCTGTGGGAGAGAAAATTGTCTTGAACATATAATTTCTCAAAGTACAAGAGAAATTACATGCAAGTTGCGGATTGTAAAGAAATAGTTTGAGATAAAAAAAACCAAATGAATTAATTACAATTCAAGATGTTTTATTTTAGAGAAGTACTCACCAGTAGGCTTATAAAAGTTGTCTGTCCAACAAATTTTTTTGGAAATTTCAAAATATTAAAAAAACTAGTGACGACTCTTGCCCACAAATTAGATTTTTATTGTAATATGAAGCTAAATAGTGATGCGTAACAGCCTACAATAAGATAATAACTTCAGCGGACAATAACATAGCATTTATATTCGATAACTTTTCCGCGTCAAATTTCACATTAACAAAACCCTCGCAAACCGTTTAATTAGTTTAGGAGAAAATAATTTTTTTCTTTTCGCCAGAAGGGGAAAAGTGCTCAGGAAAAGGTGACATTCTCAAATTGAACAATATAATTTTTGGTTGAAAACATGACAACTAAAAAAATGTGAAATTGAGACCAAGCGTATTTCATAAAAGTCTTCATCTAAACAAATTTAAATTTAAATTTAAATTTAATATTGGATGAAAAAATGTTGACAACATTGCGGACAATACAATAAGAATTGATTGTTATTTGCCCTACAGTTACAACCACAGCCGTGAGAATAATACCAAGAAATTTTGTTAATCAAATATGCGCACCCTTATTTGGTAGGAAACCGCAAACCCCACAGAACTCAAATGGGTTTTAAGTGTTAGTGAACCATTACAAAGTCTATATAATGCTAAGTTTACACAGGTCTCCTTTGATACTCGAATAAATATTTAAGTAATAACAACAGGATCAAAGTAGAAAACCACAGAAAATAATACAACGCCTATAATTTGCCAATGAAGTAAAGCAAAAAAAAACGCTCTGTAAAAACTTTTCCTTTGCGCCAAATGAAAATATAATATGCCGTAGTATCAAAGAATTTTCCGAAAGAAAACTGAATTACAGACAATACCAGTAACAACACATGCCCGTCCATTAGATCCTGGTGCAGATGTATAGGTAGTATCCCGCCAGTGGAAAAGTGCTGCAAGTGTATCAGATTGTTCACATCAAAGCCAACAGCGTTAAGCGCTGGTGGATTCACTTAGATTGTAAGTGAAATTTATTGCCCAATTTACTGTTGCCGTAATTGTTTTACCAAGCTACATTATATTATTGTAGTAGGAATTTTAGAAATGATGAAAAAGAGCATTTTTGAGAAGTTGCACTACAAAAGGGTGCGGTTTAACAAATGTCATTGATCTTCAAATCTTAAATCTTTATATTACATTTTAAGAAATTTGAAAACTTGTTTAACGAATCTCAAAACTATTAAACTATTATTTGAAATATTGCTTCAATGGATAATTGAGTCACTGAATCGAATTCTACGCATTCTTTGAGTTCCTTAAATTTTTTGGATTGTTTGAATTATCTGAATTCTTCGAATTTCTTTAAATTCTCTGAATTTCTATGAATTCTATGAGTTCTTAGAATTTTTTGAGTTCCTAGAATTTCTTTGAATTCTTTGAATTTGAAATCTGAATTTTTCGAGCTTTTAAATTCTCTGAATTCTTTAAATTCTTCAAATTCTTTGAACTTCTTGCAGTTCTTTGAATTCTTTGAACTTCTTGGAGTTCTTTGAACTCTTTGAATATTTTAAATTTTTGGAATCCTTTGAATTTCTTCAGTTCTTTGAATTCTCCGAATTCTTTGAATTCTTCAAATTTTTTTGAATTCTTTGAATTTTTTTTTGATTCTTCGAATTTTTTGAGTTCTTTAAATTATTTGAATTCTTTGAATTATTTTTAATTATTTGAATTTTTTTAATTCTTGGAATTGTTTGAATTATTTGAATTCTTCGAATTCTCTGAATTCTGTAAAATCTTTAAATTCTTTAAATTATTTGAATTCTGTTAATTCTTTGAATTTTTTGGATTCTTTGAGTTCTTTAAATTCTTTGAATTCATCGAATTTTTTGGATTCTTTTAATTTTGTACATTCTTTAAATTCTTTGCATTTCTTGAGTTCTTTGAATTCTTCGAATTTTTTGAATCATTCAAATTTTGAATTCTTTTAATTCTTTGAACTTCTTGGAGTTCTTTGAATTTTTGGAACTCTTTGAACATTTTGAATCCTTTAAATTCTCTAAATTCTTCGAATTTTGTTAGTTCTTTGATTTCTTTGAATTTCTTTGAATTCTTTGAGTTCTTTGATTTTTTTTTGAGTTCTTTGAACTCTTTGAATTTTTTGAGTTCTTTAAATTCTTTGGGTTCTTTAAATTATTTAAATTCTATGAATTCTTTGAGTTCGTTGAATTCTTTGAATTTCTTCGAATTCTTTGAGTTTGTTGAATTCGTTGAATTCTTCGAATTCTTTGAATTCTTTAAATTCTTTGAATTCTTTAAATTCTTGAAATTCCTCGAATTCGTTGGAGTTTTTGAGTCCTTTGAATTCTTTGAACTCTTCGAATATTTTGAATTTTTTGAATCCTTTGAATTTCATCAGTTCTTTGAATTCGTCAAATTTTTTGAATTCTTGGAATTCTGTACATTCTTTGAATTCTTTGTATTTCTTAAGTTCTTTGAATTCTTCGAATTTTTTGAACCTTCCAAATATTTGAATTCTTTCAAATTCTTTAAATTCTTTTTAATTCTTGAACTTCTTTTAATTCGTTGAATTGTTTGAATTATTTGAATTATTTGAATTCTTTTAATTCTTTGAACTTCTTTGAATTCTTCAAATTCTTTAAATTCTTCGAATTGTTTAAATTCTGCGAATTCTTCGAATTCTTTGAATTCTTGGAGTTCTTTGAATTCATACGTCGAGCTCTTTCTGAAGCTCCTCTGACCGTATACAAGTGCTTGAAAATTGTCTTTTGTGCAATATTTAGCTCTTAGACGGCAGTGCTAACATGCTGGTTGGACTTGACGATTTCCATTATTTTACCGAAATATTCAACAATTGACCTTCCAGAGTTTAATACAGATTTGACACCAAAATTACCAGAGCCGAATCAATAAAAATAAAATTGCGCACAACTGGTTGTCACAGTATCACAACGTTTTCGACTTTGTCGAAGGACAATTGTAAAATTGGCATATGTTCTCTTTGCTGATGTTTGATTTTGGGCGTGCCCTAAAACAACACCGCATCAAGGAGCCACAAAACTGAGTAGTTTTTTGAGTACGAAATCTTATCTTTATAACGCCATCTAGCCTAACCCAAACCCAACAATTGAAATAGTTATGAATATTGATGCATTTCTATTGATTACAGCTGGTAAAATATGAATTACTTTTAGTCGATTACTTACTATGTTTATATATGAATTAGTGTTTTATGAAATTATATCTGATGAAACTCTTGACATGACCGCTTGCGACTTTAATTAATCGGCCAATGACTTGTGAAGTAAACAACATTAACTTTTAACTTTAAGAGCAGCTTTCTTAACCACACCCTTGAAAATTCACTGTGTTTAAAATGAAACAGATTAGTTAGTTGTTCTCGATCTGCCACAAATTGTGTGTCGTAAAATGTTGTATTTTATGACAGAAATGATAATTAAGAAGTTTCAAAATAATCAGTGTTGCCAGATACATCTGTCCAAACACAAATTTTAACGTATAAACGACCTCTAGATAAATAAAGTTTACAGTTGCTTAGCAATTGAGAAAATATTTCATTTCATTTCATTTCATCTCATTTCATTTCATTTCATTTCATTTCATTTCATTTCATTTCATTTCATTTCATTTCGATTCATTTCATTTCATTTCATTTCATTTCATTTCATTTCATTTCATTT
>JAHXMU010000117.1:378909-442988 GCA_019455685.1 Philornis downsi | reverse complement strand
TATATATATATATATATATATATATATATATATATATATATATATATTGATTGTTTTAAATGACCTCTGTTAGTCCATTTCACATTTTAATTAATCAAAACAAGAAACAGACATGTACGAGTATAGCAGTAAAATGTTACTTCACAAAAAAAGTCCAGGCATCAATGTTAGACTTACAACCGAATTTTTGAGCTTCTGAAGTTACGTTTTTGGATTTTGCAGCAGAAAAACCTGAATAAAAACAAAACCACACAAAACCCCGTCCATATATTTTTTATGCCGAAATAATTGTAGAAATGGGATATACAAAAGAAATAAAAGGTAATTCTTTTAGATAACATGACCGGTACAGGGTGGCTGATAAATATTGCTACATTCACAAAATAACTTTTGGTTAAATGAGATAAATTAAATTTTTATTTGGACATTTAGAAAATGCTACATTTCTGTTAACAGTTCTTGAAGACTTAAAATAATTGAATTGTTGCAGTTATAGGGAATTGTTGCACTTATAGGGCATGCCTATAAAAATAAGAATCTTATTTGCAAGTGTGTTATATAGCCTATAATGTCTTTCGTCTCACCTATATGGCACAACGCGGCAAAGAGGCACTTACGAAAAATGTAAATTTTTCAAAACAAATGCTTAAAAATGATTTTCAACTAATATTGCAACACTTCTATGCTACATGACGAAACAGGATACAAACTTTTTAAAATATTATTTTCAAAGATTAAATGATAACTATTTTATTAAGATTCTTTCTGCTCCTTTTTCAGTAATAAGAGAATATAGAGTTTTATAAATAACTTAATAAAGGGAATTTATCAAATTAAAAAATTTGTGTATTGTGTGAACAATAATTTTCTCTTAATACAAGGTGTCCGTCGGGAAGGTATACTACTTTCTTTATTAATAATTTTTGATTAAATGAATGAGAATGGATCTTACATTGATAAATGTTTTATTTAAAGTCGGCAGTTAGGTTTGGTATACAATAACAGAAAAATATCCGCCTCTGTTAGACTCACAAATGCGAGACCTTTTGAGCACATTTTTAATTTCATTCTCACACATTTCACGCGGTAATTCATTAATTTCATCTCTAATATTGTGTTTGAGATGCTCAAGCGTTTCTGATCTGTTTGCATAAACCTTGCTTTTCAGATATCCCCACAAAAAGAAGTCCGGAGCACTCAAATCAGGCGACCGTGAAGGCCAATCAACATCACCATTTCTTGAAATAACTTGTTGTGGAAAGATGTCTCGCAGTAATTCCATTATAATCCTGGCCGTATGCTATGTGGCACCGTTTTGTTGATACCACATGTTAATCAAGCCCAAAGCATGCAGTTGTGGCGTTAAAAAGTTTTCAATCATATCACGATATCGCTCCCCATTGACAGTTAACGTTACGCCGTTTTCAGTTTGAAAGAAGTACGGTCCAATGATTCCTCCTGGCCAAATTGCACATCAGACTGTCACCTTTAATGAATGCATAGGTGACTGATGAATAATTTGAGGGATTTCTATTGCCCAGAACCGACTATTCTCTTTATTCACATATCCATTCAAATGAAAATATGCCTCGTCACTCATTTTGATTTTTTCATGAAAATCGGGGTTATCATGGGCGAGCTGTAACATCCTACTGGCATATGTATGGCAGCGTAAATGGTCTTGTGGAAGAAGCTCTTGTGTCAATTGAATCTTAAATGGAAACAAATGCAAATTCTTGTGCAAAATTGTGGATAAAGTTGTTCTTTGAAAACCAAGCTCCTGAGCACGGCGTCGAATTGAGGTTGATGTTTTGAACGCTTTCTTGAGCAGCAGTAATGTTTTCAGGCGATCTTGCGGTACGTTGTGGTCTATGCTTGACCCTATCAGCTACAGACCCTCTTTCTTCGAAATCATTCACTACACTATAAATAGTGCGTCTTGTTGGCACGTTGTTTCTCCCAAAAATGTCACGTAACTTTCTCATCGTCACAGTAATCGATGATTGAATTTGATAAAATGTTTTAACGATTAAAACACGTTGGTTTATCGAACATTTTTCCATAATAAATTTGCCACGTCTCTACTTCACGACTGCCAAATACGAACTGACAAGACTAATGTTTACCAAAATGGCGGCTAAACAAAGTAGTATGTATACCTCCCCGACACCCTGTATAATAATTCCACAAACAAGACACTAAGAACTTTTTAAATCGAAAGCATAAGTGAGAATCTTCTGTATTCATACGGAGTTTTTGAATTCCACTTCACGACTGCCAAATATGAACTGTCAAGACTAATGTTTACCAAAATGGCGGCAAAACAAAATAGTATACCTTCTCGATGGACACCCTGTATTTGGCTTTACTATTTGTTTGTAACCTTTTTACCTTCCAAATCAATTGTAATTTCATTCAATAAATTTACTTATACTCGTATCTTAGGATAAAACTCAAGAACTGTACATAATTATCTATTTTTAGATTTAATTTATTGTTGGATTAATCGGAAAGATGGTATGTTTTTCAAAAAAAGTTAGTAGGTGCTTTGTTCAAAAGTAAAAAATAAAGAAAATAACATCATTTTTGTCAAGTAACCTTTATTACCATACACAAAAATCATTTTATACATTCATTTTTTTAAGGATTATTTATTTCAAACGTTTGTCATAACTGCTTTTAACGTTTTCAATGATGACACCTTTCAGTATTTCAAAGAGTGCCATGATCTCTCAGGCTATGTGGCAAGTAGTGCCGCCTTGTTGAAACCAAATGTCGTCGAGTATACGGGCGACAAGTGCAGGCAATGGATAGTTCACTGTAATTGCGAGACATTTATATTCTGGTCGTCCTCATTTTTGAAGGGTTATGGACCTAGTCTGTTTTTCTTTTTTGTATATTTTTGAGATTCTCAACAAATTTACCGCAATTTTTCATATTGATGTAGTTATAAAGCTACAAAATTTCTTCTTCGCTAAAAAAATGTTATTAAAACAAATAGTGTTTCACAAGCCCAAAGACTGGAACGGAGACAATTCTTGTGAATTGACCTTCGGATTAGACTGGTGTAATTCTTATACTAATTGAATTTAGTAGGCTTTTTGCCCCAAAATCAACATATAAAATACAACAGTTTTTTGCCTACGACAAGCTAAAACGGCACTTAATCGATTCAATAACAATGAAATCAAGGTGTCGGATATGGTCTATTTGTTAAAGAATTATGTTGTAATAAAAATAGAGTTTAAAATTTGTCGATGCTACACCGAATTATGCTTTCAGTAGACCGATTATATGGATCAAATGTATTCCTCTTAGAATGTCGATTTTTGTAATGCCGCTGAATAATTTGTAGATGATGTATCAGATTAAGTCTTTCCATGATAAAATGGTTGGGTTTTTTATATCCGTTTCCGTATCCGTTTCGCCATTCAAATGCTATCCGGTATACGCTAACGAGGATAATTTTGCACGATAAGCTAAACGGGGATAAGTTGTATAAAAAAGTAGTAGTAGCCATACTACTAGGCAAATAACAATGCGACCAAGTTTTCCTACGCAAAAGTAAAAAGAAGTTAAAGAAGAAGGAAAATGTCAAATAAAGTAAATACAAGTTTTTAATTTGCAAACATCAGTTGGTGAATTTTGGTTTTGTGTGTTATTTAATTTTAATTTTAATTTATTAATTGCGCGAAAAATAAGTTACGTTTATGTTATAAATAGATAACAAAATGATTACGAATAAGAACAAGAAGAACAAAACAAAATTAATAAAAATTGTATAAATAGCAATGCTGCCAAGTCAATTTTGCTAAGCGCCAATGCGTTTTTTAGTATCCTATGCCGATATCCTACATAGGATACCAACAAAAAAAAACGCAACCGATATCAAATAATGCTGAACAAAAATATCATGACAGCTTGCAAATTTTATCTGCCACAAAGTTTATACTGGAAAAACTGTCTTCGCTATGTAAGAAATATTTTGACATTTAATTACTCTAAAAACCAAATCTATATATTTTCACATTTCAGGATTTGAATAGCAGTTGTAAACTGCCTCAGTTGATTTCAATTTTATATATTTCCAAAAAAAAAAAAAAATCTCAAATTTTCATCTAATACGAATTTTTATGGTGCACCAGATTAGTACTTTTCCCGGTTTAGTTGATATCAAAGAATGTCATATCAAATGAATAGCAAGTGCTTACCTACCACAAATATAAATAAATTAATTACATATAACAAAAGCCCAATCGTCTCAATAGAATAGTCAAGGGGAGCCAAGACCAAAAAAAAAAAAAAAAAACAAGCCAAGTTCTATCAAATGTCAAGGTTTTGCTCACTGTTTTCTTCGATTACCATAGTGTTGTGCATCAGTAGTTCTTACCGTAATGTTTTTGAGTACGAGAGTACGAGGCGTGTTTAAAAAATAAGGTGAATTTTCAAATTCCGCGAGCTACGTACGTTCGACTTTCGATTATTATTATTTTTTTTCTTTTTTTTTTGGTGCACTCGTCTTGAAG
This sequence comes from Philornis downsi, assembly GCA_019455685.1. NCBI lineage: Eukaryota > Metazoa > Arthropoda > Insecta > Diptera > Muscidae > Philornis > Philornis downsi. Next base: position 438,462 of record JAHXMU010000117.1, on the reverse strand, counting down.
ATATGTCGACGGTTTTATCCATATAACATGTTTAGTTTGCTTGTGAGAGGCATAAATAAGACAAGTGTTTTGCGCGTTCGGCGATGTTCTGCTATCGAAAATAGTGGATCAAAGAAGTTGCATCAAATTTTGTGCAAAAAATTGAATTAAGTGCTCAAAAACACTTGAAATGTTAACAGTGGCATACGATGAGAGTACTCTGAATCAAAAAAAATTTACAAGTGGTACAAACTTTTCACAGAAGGTCGAGAAAATGTGAATGACGACGATCCGTCTGGATGCTCCAGCACATCAACAACCAATGAAAATGTTGAGAAAGTGAAGAAAATTGTTATGGAGAATGGTCGAATCACAATTAAAGAAGTTGCTGAGGATTTCCGCATATCGGTTGGCTCATGCCATGCAATATTTTCGGAAATTTTGGGCATGAAGTGTGTGGCAGCGAAGTTCGTTTCAAAATTGCTGAATTTTGACCAAAATCAACGTCGCATGAGCATCGCTCAGAAATTGTTGAATGCCGTCAACCATGATTCAGATTTGCTCAAAATGGTCATGACCGGTGACGAATCGTGGGCACTTGTATATGGTTATGACATCGAAACCAAAGCCCAATCGTCTCAATAGAAGAGTCCAGGAGAGCCAAGACCACAAAAAAAAACACGCCAAGTTCGATGAAATGTCTAGTTTTTGCTCCCTGTTTTCTTCGATTATCACGGCGTAGTGTATCAGGAGTTCTTACCATAAGGTTATACACTAAATAAGGAGTATTACCTTGAAGTTATGCGTGAAGCAATACGAAAAAACGCCCGAAATTGGGGGGAAAAAATTCATGGCTTTTGCATCATGATAATGCACTTGCTTACTCATCTTTGCTTGTGAGAGATTATTTGGCCAAAAGCAACACCGTTATGATGTCTCAGCCACCGTATTCACCAGATTTGGCCCCCTGCGACTTTTTCCACCCTGACACCCACTTTGACACCCACGAAAGGACGGCTTTTTGCGACGATTGAGGAGATAAAAAACCGAATCGCTGAGAGATCTCAAGGACATACCAAAAAGTTTATATCAGAACTGCTTCGAGGATTGAGAAAAACCCTTTCACAAGTGTATTATATCTGAGGGGTACTACTTGGAAGGAGATAAATTGATGAATGATGAATGAATGAAATTGATGAATAAATAAGTATTTTTTTGAAAAAAATGAAAATTCACCTTATTTTTTGAAAACACCTCGTTTATCAGAGTTTAAAAATTCCCACAAATTTTATTCAAATGTTATTCGTATTGTTATGTCATAAAATCTTCCCGTACAAAAACTTTTTCGGGTTAAAATACAGTTTTTTTCACATTGCACACATCCTTAATATATATAATAGTATAAGACAATAACATGTCATAAAATTAGTGTTTAACTATAATATATTTAGAAAAGTTATGGGGTCATTTCTAAATAAAAATCTACAAAATCCGTATTTTTACGTATATTTTTAAAAATTTTACTAGAATTTTTATTAAGAAAGTTAATATTAATAAAATTATGCAATAATTTGAGGTTTTTATAACAGAGAGAACAGCAAGTTCTTGCATACTACGATTGAGATATCAAGAAATTTTATTTTTTTCCCAAGAAAAATTGAAATTGGCCGTAGGTCAATCACAAAATAAAGTTATCAAAACAATTTTTCTTATACTTTCATTCAAAGTATATTTTTCATTACTTCCGATTTTTGAAAAATAATATCAAATTTCTACTTATTGATATATGCTGGCTGGCTGGCTGGCTTGTGAACACGATAGCGGTGGCAAATCTATACTAAACTTGTCAAACCTAGGCGGATTTTGCAAATTCGAAGCTGGGGGTTATATGTAAGCTGTACTGAGCCACCTCTTCTGGTAGCTTCCACACAAATTGATCGAATTTCAGAAATTCAGTTTTCCCTCTGTAACTCCTAATCGATATACTGCAGCACCTAGAATTTCTATCCATCGTATTGATCTATAATTCTTGGAAAAATTTATGCGCGCACCTCTCATACAAACAACCGATTTAACCCACATATTGTCCATATTCGCAGACTAGAGTAATTTAATTTCTTGTTAGTAGAATTTCTTATAATGCCTGGTAAAATGTAGAAACATCAGCATGCCTTTTCTGATAGCTGCCATTTAGCACTTATATTTTGAAATGCATATCTCTTATATGGTTCGATTTTCTTATGTGGTAGACAGCAGTTACTTAAATGTTTTGCAATTATATTGTATTATAATTCTTCCTAAAATCTTAAGAAATCATTTGGATAACCATGCTCTCTCGGGTAATTCCTGTATAAATTACCTAAATTTGTCCACATGTTGCCAGATTAATTTATCAGTTTTGAAAATGACAGAATATTTCTTGAAGAATCTAACTTAAAATGCCAATTCTAGCATTCCTCACGCTTTTGCGCCGAAGTAAAATGATGTTGGGTGACTGAAATTTCTATACCGGTTTTATACAAATTTCATTAATGTCAACACAGCTATTCAAATTGCACAATCTAGAATTATGATATTAATTTTTAATCGAGTCTTACACTTGGCAACTGCCTACAGTTATTAAATACAAATAGTTTTCTAAGAAATAATATTTCAACCATTAGTAATTTCTATGCAGATTTTGTTATTCGATTAGCTTTATAAGATAATTTGGATATTCCAATATGTTATTATATGAACCCTGTTTATTATAATTGAAATTTATAATTCTTTTATTCAGATTTGATAATTTTTTTATTCTGATATTCAGATTTTGTTACATTTGCATAATGAAATGCTAATTGCTTTGTTTCTAATTTAGAACTGCATTGAGTTATTTAGTAAAATAAAATCTAACTTTTGAATACGATAATGTCGCTAATAGTAACAAAATGAGGATGCCACTTGAAAGTTGCCATTCAAGCCAATTCGAAGATCTCAACGCGGTAGCACAGAGAAGCCTGTAACTTGAGATATGTCAAGGGCCAGCGACTAATGACCAAAAACAAAAAAAAAATAATGGAAAAATACACTTTTGAACGAAAATATTGAATGATTTTACAAATTTATAAGAAAGAAATTAATCGAAAAAAAACGTTTTCTGATCTCTGTTTGGCTCGGAGCTGCGCAATCTATGCCATCATCGATAATTGGGTGATTTTCTCACTCGTGCTGTTATTCGGAACTAAGAGCTTATAAAAACGATCTCTATGCGCATTCTATGCCATCATTGATAATTGGGGTGATTTCCTCACTCGTGCTGCCATTCGGAACTAAGAGCTTATAAAAACGGTCTCTCCATAGTTGCAGCACATTCTGCATATCTGTGACCAGATTTTCCTCGCTGTCCTTACAGAAGGGCAACCCTGTGCCATGTCCTGTACTTCTTATCTTTTGTTAGAATTTCCGGGCCTCACTCTCACGCTCTTTTCACAACCGCTTCTTTCGCCTAAAAGTTGGTGTACCTCTCTTCTATTCTCCTTGTAGCGTTCCCTAACTGCACGCTTTACAATGGGCTGCAACGTGGCCCTGCATGCAGCATCCTTTTCCTTTGATACTATGCAAAATTCTTCATCGTACCAGGTAAAAAAAAGTAACTGATCAATGAAAATATTGTGAAGCTTGAAATGTCTGATAACTGAAAATATCGTGAAGCTTGAAAAGTCAGCTGTGTAACGGTGTAACACACAATTTAATCAGCTAAGCTAAGGCATTTCACGGATAACAAAAAAGCGACATCTATGTGAAAAAATTTAAGTTATTCTTTTACCTAACGAATAATTTATTAAGTAGCAGGTAAAAGTTTCTGGTTGCTATAAGTTGTTACAAATTCTATGCAGGAAAGTATATAATAGATAGCATAGATAGTCGAAACTGCAATAACTCTAAGATATTGTTCGTAAGCCAATAACGCTTGATATACGTAAAAATTACGTAATGCATTTACAAATATTTCCTCACAAGCAGCCACTACTGGCTTTGTATAATTATAGATTTATTTCCAAATAAAAAATTATGCAAATGTCGAAACATGTTAATTATAAAATAGCAGATACCGCCACTGTTCACTCTTTCATAACCAATTGTTGAGTCCAAAGCGATTAAAAATTCATTAACGCTTTAAACTTACTTTGTTATTTTTCAGAAAACCACATTATTCCTTTTACTGATAAACAAAAGTTAAGTGAGAGTAAAATCTAAAATCAACTTTTATAAACTATCAACTTTTATAAAATCAACTTTTATAGGCGGAAATTTGAAATTGCTTGTAGTTTAATTTCCATTAAAGTTAAAGTTCTAAGAAAATGTTATTAAACTCGTTACTAACGACAACATTTGCCGTTATCATGACACCGGTAAAAGTTCTTACCCATTATGACCAACCACTTTACCTTAATGAATATGGAGTTTAGCATCTCAAGCGGAGGAAAAGTTATAACAAAAAAATTTCCATTAAATAAAACGATTTTCTAAAATAGTTATCACTTTCAAGGTGATTGCGAAAAAATTGTTATGACGACTCAAATTTAACATAAAATATGCAAATAATACCTTTTAAAGAAGAAACACTTTGGCAGTTAATAAAAATATAAAATAAAATCTCCAAGAATGTGCCCGCTAATACAGACATCGCAATGTTTAGGCCGGTCGCGTATTAACACAGCATTTTAAATGCTGAGTATAAAAAAAAACACAATTTTTTTTTTTCTTGATATTGTTTTTGTTGAATTTTTAATGTGAAACTTGAAAGACTTCTTTTCGTTAATGTCATTCAGTTTGTGTTTCAGTGATTGGCGTAACTGTTCACAGGTTTCTTACCTCAGGCGATGTTATTTAATTCACAGTGTTTAAATGTCGAACATTTGAGTTGAATATTTGTTTTTGGAAAATATCGATTTTATTTATACGTGGGCTGTAAGACAGATAGAGTTAGAATACTAAGAAGGTATGTGCATAATCATTATTTTAATATTTCAACATTATATTGGAAAAACCAAATCTAACAGTTTTTATTCTAAGCAAACAGTCGTAAAAAAGAGAGTTCTTAATCATTTGGTAGACATCAATGTATAATATATTCAATGCAATAGTACTATCCAAATGGGGCGAATCGATGCTGACAATCGGGGGCGGCCGTATTCTTTTCAAATCCGTTGTTTATTATTCCGTCACTGATGCCAAATCATCATATAAATTTACACAATTGAGCAACACGTGCAAATCATAAAACTTTATTACAGCACAAGCGATAGATCTTCACGGTCAATTTGCCAAAATTTTATTGCCAGAATCGAAACGACCTTTTCATGAATAATTCATCAATATAAGTATGTCGCAGAAACACCAAATCGACCGAGAAAATAGCTGCAATACGTGAAATTGTGCAGGATTGATGTAGTTGAAATTGATATAGTCGATTCCTCAAAGTGTGTAACAACTCTAAGTTTCGCAGCCTTTAACTTGGTGAATTTTGGATTGGAATTTGAGGCTGTCATTTGTATGCCGACTGGGCTTCGGAGCGTTTAGAAAAGGACCACAATTTTAGAACAAAAATTGTCTTATAGACATTTATAGGCATTTGACTATGAGATGGCACACTCTCAAGCGAGATTCCCCAGTTGGTAATGCGCTCACAAACTATCTTTAATTACTTCGGATCATTGGTCCGTACTTCTTTAAAAATGACGGCCATAATTGTCAACGGCGAACGCTTTAGATCAATGATAGAACTAATTTCTTGTCGCTCAAAGATATAGAGTCGGAAGACATGTAATTCCAGCAGGACAGAACTACCTACCACATAGTGAAAGCCACTATCTGAATGAATGATTTGAGGATATGACAACTTCGAAAGTGGAGGCGTTATGAATTGGCCACCAAATCGTGCGATCCGATACTTCTAGTTTTTTTCCATGTGGGATTTTTCGAAGTAGCTGGTATATTGAAATAAACTGTGATTGATTGATGTCCTCGAAATCAACCTAACCCTACCTATCCCTCGCAATCAATCGAAATTATGTGGCAGATTCATTGGCTTACAAAGGTTTTTCAAAAAAAGAAATTCTTTATTTTTCTTTCCTGTCCCATACACAGTGTGTTTAGGTTAGGTCAGTGTGGCAGTCTGAATACATAGGATCACTTGGACTGTATAGTCCATTGTGATACCACGAAAACTAGATATATGGATGTCCCTAGTTTCTTCCGTTGAACCATTCCAATCGCCTCAAGAAGCTCTTAAGTCGGACAATATCTATACCATCCAGATCTTCTAGGTCTCTAAAGGAATAAGAGGTTTGATCCCCGCCTGTTCGTCAATGCGGAGCAATTGCAGAGAAGATGTTCTATGGACTCCTTCTCTTCCTCCTGAAACATGGTTTGTTTTATTCTATTTCAAAATCGGTCTGTGCTTTTTGGAAAATATCTTTACTGTGAAATATGATATGTTAAAAAATAGCAAAATATTTATAATATGGACTTCGCTTTTTCTTTCAATTCGTACTCATATACTACGTATAATAGTATTACTACAAAAGAGGGCGTGTGCATTCCAGTACAGTTTTTTCGTTTATATTCATTGCATCTCAAGAACTATAAAATCTAATATTTTGCAGTTGTTAACAACTTAAGAACAAAAATCGTTTTGAAAAAGATCAACAAGACTGCGTTTGGAGTGTAAAGAAATTGTACTTTGAAAGCAAAATTCAAACTGTTAAAAGTACTTACTCAATGAAGCGTTGCCTGTGACACCAAAACGTAGGCACCAAAAGTTTGGCCACCATCTTGCACCTTCTACCAACATAGCTAGTTTTTCTAATAAAATACATTTGTAGTATTTTCTAAGGCCACAATTAAAGAGATTTAAAAATTCGTAAGTTGGGAGGGTTCCTCTCCGTATCTGCCAATTTCTGTCGCATATTGTTTTTAATTGGCGAAGTTTGAAAATATTTCCTCAGCTTCCTTCTTCCTTCTATTTCCTCTTGCGTTTTTTGTTTTGTCGTCTTTGTTCAAAAGATGAATAAAGCGTTTCCACGAGCATATTTATTCCCACTTGACCACTTTGTTTCACTTTTGATACTTGCGTGTCATACTATCTTGAGCTCCCCGACATGAAAATAGGCCCATCAAAAATGCCCACTTTTCGCGTCAGATATTGCCATAATCCGTGCGAAAAATGTTTGGAAAAAAAATATGAAAAACCGCGTTTGAAGTGTACACAAATGCTGCTTTGAATGGAAAATTCAAAGTCTACATTTTGTTAAGACGTTATTGTGAAAAGTATTAGGTGCGCAACTAAGCTCCGGCTGTTTACCAATAGATGGCGCCTGCTGTAAATGCTAGTCAATTCTGTCATATGGTAAACATACCGCCTCGATACAATAGTGATTTTATTTTGACGTCATATTCTTTTGGTTGTGTTTTTATGTATGTTGTGTATGTTTTTGTGCCAAATAATCGTCATATGCGGGAAAGATTGATTTTCTTCTTTCAGTCGAAGGAAACGGCGGCTGAAACTTATCTTGGGCTTCAAAAGATTTACCAAAATGCTGCTTTAAGTGAAACAACGTGTCGAGATTGGTTCCGTAGCGTTAAAGGCGGTAAATTTGATGTTGACGACCGTTCGCGAGAAGAAAAACCTTCGGAGACACTGAATTGACGGCACTGCTTGATGGTGATCCCAGTCAAACACAGGTAGAGCTTGCTTCAGTGTTAGGAGTTACCCGCCAAGCAATTTCCAAGCGATTGCATGCGTTGGGAATGGTGATCAAAATCAAGGAACTTGGGTTCCTTATGAGTTGAAGCCAAGGGGCTTTGGGAGTCGTTTTTTCGCCTGTGAACAACTGTAATCCAAAGAAAAGCAAGTCTTGGCGGCTGCCCATACATATGTGCTTCTACGTCGTCGCCTCGGTCACATATTCACGCTGCGAAGGTTATGCTTTGCATTTGGTGGAACCAGGCTGGTGTTATTTATTACGAGCTGTTGAAACTAAGCGAAACCATCACTGGGGATCGGTATCAACATAAATTAATGCTATTGGGCCGAGCTCTCTCGCACAGAGACACGAAAAAGTGATTCTTCGGCATGACAATTCTTGGTGTCACGAAGCCAAGCCCGTTAAATCCCACCTGGAATTGCCGGAAAGGGATAGTCTATTCCATCTGCCATATTTTCCAGATATTGCGCCGTCCGATTACCACTTGTTCCTTTCGATGGCACACGGTCTGGCTGCTCAGCAGTTCCACCTTTTTTCTATGAAAATGAGGAATGTCAAGCGCAAACAGTCAATGGTGTTCGGTATCGTGAAATGATAACCAGTTTTTTCGTGCCTAGAATTGAAGAAATGAATGTGGAGGGCATGTGGTTTCAACAAGACGGCGCCACATGTCATACAGCCAGAGAAACAATTCAATTGCTGCATCAGTCATTTCCCGGTCGTGTTATTTCACATTTTGGAGACCAGAATTGGCCGCCTAGATTGTGCGATTTATCACCATTTGACTTTTTTCTTTTGGGGTTTTTTGAAGTCGATGGTTTACGCGAATAAGCCGACGACGACTCAAGTTTTAAAAGAGGAAATTAGACGTCGCATTAATGAAATACCGCAGCATTTATGCAAAACGGTCATTGAAAATTTCATTAAAAGATCGCGTGTGTGCCAGCAAAGCCGCGGCGGCCATCTGCCCGATGTGTTGTTCCATACATAACCTCATTCTGTCTACTTTACGATATAATAAAGTTTCACGATTTTTTTCTTAAATATCTCTATTTTATTTAAAATTTAAATCTTGCGTTCTTGTTGGGACACCCTATATATTGAAAAAGTGTATCGAGCTAAAAGAAGTTTACGTTGAAAAATAGGTTCAGGTGATGAAATTATGGAAAAAGGCCGCATTTAGCAAAAAAAAAAGTATTGTTTCATCAACACAATGCAGCAGTTTACATATTCATGACCAAAATGAATGAATTGAAGTTCGAGTTACTTAATCATGCACCTTATTCGCCAGATTTAACGCCTTGGTAAAAGATTTGCCAACAATGAAGAGGTGAAGTCTGCAGTTGATGGCTATTTTACGGAGTTTGGCAGTTTTTACTGTAAATAGAGAGTAGAATCTATTGAATATCGCTAGAAAAGGTGTATCGAGCTAAAAGAAGATTATGTTAAAGAAAGTAAGAAGATTATGTTATGTTAAATAAAGAAAATGATTCCCAACTTTTTTATGTTTTCTTTGTTAGATCGGCTAGAGTTGCGACCGCCCTCGTATATTGCTCTATTTCTCTATCAAGCCTGCCACAAATCTTTAAGCATAATGACGTAAAATTACTTTAAGTTTGATACATTTAAATTATTGTGCCCAACACAGTGTCATATTTAATTTTATATTTATTTTCGTATGTAAAGTTTTGTATAACTTCTGTTACCGAAATAACGTCATATTAGCTTAAGCGATAATCTTTACTAATGTTTTTCCGTATAATTTTGCTTCTTGTATTTTTGTGAAGTTTTATATTATCGACTTTTTTATTCGATGATTTCCACATAAGAAAAACTATCAAATCATTTACGAAATCGTGGATCTTTAATCATGATGAGGGGTGCATAATCTTCGGACAGCCAGAAATTTGAGGTCTTTGCAGCTGTGCGTCTGTTCACTTTTTTCCAATATGTTTACATCGGAAGCGGTTCCTCTGCTATCTTGTCGAAATGCCAAGCAATTGGCAAGGTCATTCATTCCAAAGTTTATTACTAATTATTGAAATAGTAAAAAAATGTAATATTTTACTACTTGATTTTATTACAAGATTTTATCACAAAAATTTGTTTTGAACATAAGTTTTTTACTACTTAATTACAAATTCATTATATGCTGTTCTCTTCTTCTATTTATAGTTTCTCTTTCTTCCCTTCGTTTCCCTCACAACGATATTTGTGATCGTTAAATTAAGGTATGTATGTATATGTATAAGGCTGAAGTCAAAGATATTGTTTAAAAATTTTTAAATTAATAGATTTATAGATTTAAAACAACAACACACACACACGCACATTTTGAAATATTTATAATCCATTAACTGAAAAGCGACAAATTATAGGAAATACGCCTACTAATTCACTATCAAGAGTTTTGGAAACTAAAGCGATAATATCAATTTAAGAACTGGGTGATGCAATGAAGAAGAAATGATCTCCCAATCAGAGGCGCTAATGTTTTCATATAAGTGATTTAGTTTCTTAACAATTATTTCGAAATGTGTTTTTCATATATGTGAGTAGCAGAGTTTAATGCTGCTACCAGGTGGGTTAAAACAAAGCAGCTGGAAAACAATTGCAATAACTCGCATTGAGGAGAAAGTGACACAAATTATATATCTAGAGAGGGTTTATCATAACTCATTACTATGCCAAATTTGTTCTCCCATTAAACACCCCAAAATTTCATGGGCAGGACGCTGTATTGTCAATTTAACTATCAAAGACTTATCGCTCCTGAGAGTTTTCTTCCATTCACATATTATGTCAGAGCCAATGGGCTTAAAATCAATTTAGATAGGTCATGGCGCACCTGCATGTCGGTGATGTTACCCAATTCATTTGGAGATAGCAAGAAAAAAACGCTAAAGTTTGATTACAAAGTACTCATATTTAAAATATTCAATTTGATAAATTTTACATTTACATTTTATTAAAAGGATTTTTAGAATTTGTAGCTGTTTCTAGCATAAATACTAAAAAAACTAAAAAAATTTAAGAAACTCTTTTTTTTACTTTTTGTTGGAAAAGTACCATTTTGAAAATCACAAAATAAGAACAAAAATTTTTTCTTTTCAACTATTTTCACAATTTTTTTTCGAAATTTCTGCGGATATTTTTCTCATAATATTTTTCCGGCGGTCATGGCGATCTTTTCCTACACATGTTTTTTATACAAATTGTAAAAATACTTCTTCTTTTAAAATTCTTAAGGTTTTAGTCTTATACTGCATCATTTATCTGCTTCAAATTTCTTTTTGGGATACATATCGATTTCTGAAAATTTCTTAATACGAGTTCATATTTTCTCATTCCATTTGAGTAAAAAATAGAATAGCGTGTAAGTTCACTAAATGTGAAAAACTCTCCCATATCTCATTCATAGAATGCGAAAAAATTTTGTTGTTATCGTATTTGTAACAATTAGAACTATTCATCTGAGGGCCCATTAAATATACCGGGCTATCTATTTGTTCGGTTTTAAAAGTAAAGTTAAATAAAACACAGAGAAAGCTTTGATTTCGATGAAACTTTTATTTCATTATAATGCCTGGACCTTATCATTATGTACGAATGTCATTCAAATGACCGCCTCTGGATTGGTTGCAGTAGTGAATCCTTTTGAGGTAGTTTTTCGACCACTTTTTCTTACATTTCGGGCGGTATTTTGGCGATAATTTGACAAATGTTGGTTTTCAAGTGTCCCAACTTTTGGGAATTATGCACGTAAACACGGTCTTTGATGCAGCACAACAAAAATTGTTTAACAAATGCAGATATAGGGTGACTTTTTAATCGTAGTTTTTTTTTTTAAATCGAATAGAACACTCAAACTTGCATCACATATTAAAATGTTTATTGGAATCGATAAATTAGTCTTTGCCATTTAATTTTTAACGGCTCCATCTCAAAATGTCCATTTGGAACGTCCAATTTTTCGTCACTTTTTCGAACATTTCGGCCTGTATTCCACGAATAACGCGTGTTATGTTATGCTGTAAGGCTTCGGTTACCGATGCATCGGTAATTCATGTATGACATATAGCTGTTCATCACTCCAGATGCGACAGTTTTTCCTGTGTACGTATCCATTCAGCAAGAAATGAGCCTCATCACTGAACACAATTTTTCGATAAAACAGCCGATTATTATTGAATTTTTCTAAGGCCCATTCACCAAAAATTAGACGTTGTGGTAGGTCATTCGTCATTCCATGATGAAATGGCAGAGTATACTGAAACTCAGATTATTCGCCATACTTTCACTAACAGAAGCAATATTTTTGCGCGGTGCGTAAATTGCGATGATGCACTGGCCTGACCACATCTGTAACGCTTCTGGTCTCTCCAAATTTCTTTATAATATTGCCAATTCCTTGCCCAGTAGATTGATTATTACGACCATAATCACCCTGTAAAGCGTAAAATCACCACTTTTGCAGTAGGTTTTAACTATTTTTACGCGTTTTTCGTTGTTGAACAATCAATATTCTCGAACCTTTCACAAAATTAATAACTCTTCAGATGACACGTACTTAACAGCTGACAGCCTTGCCAGACCTGCGGTTTTGAAACCACTAAATGGATAAGCCTTTATATAGAGACCTAATTGTCGTAAAAATTAATATCAATCTAAGCATGTCCTCCGGTCCGTCTGCATGACCTCTGGAAGCACGATAGAGGTCGAGGCTATTAAGCTAAGAAACTCACAGTTTACACGTTGTCACAGTTGCATAGACAAGTTCTGTTCGAAAATGAGCAAAATAGGCGTAGTAAGATAAAACTTGTCAATACAAGAACTAAAAGCAACTATGAAAAAATAAAAAAATTTCTGAATTTGGTCGCTAAGTTTACTATTTATTCAATAAATTAAAACAATGCACGGTGGGAATTGCATATATTCTGGAAAGGACTATCCTAATTTATGTAGCTTTCTAAGCAATAGTCCTAAATGTGTATGTGAGCATTGATAGCTATTACTAAATATACTGTTCACTGGAAATACGAATTAATTCGATATATAATATAATGACAAGATAGCGTCTATGGCGTGCTCACTTATCAGACAATAGGTCAGTATAAAGTTTTCTATACTATGGACTGCAGGTAGTAAACGAGAGCAAACTCTATACAACGGGAAAGAACTTGTCTGCCCAAGAGCTGAATCCGGGCTTGGAACGGTATAAATCTTTAGGTGTTCAACAAAAAATACTGCATATTTATTAGTTGGAATCTACATATATGACATTAGTTAATGAATGCCAACACTCTCTTAACTGTGCAGTTTAAACGAGGCCGTACGAGCTGCCAAGACGAATACCGTAGGAGACGGTCAATTGAGATGCCAGACACGGTTAACAATATCCACTAAATGGTAGTGGGTGATTATTGAAAAATATTTTAAAAAATACCAATTAGTAGGTTCTTTAATCAATCACACAATGATTTGTAAATGTCACAAGTAGGAAAAATTGATGCGGTAAACAATTTCTTCTCTTACTGAGGAAAACAACGTCATAAAATAAGTTTTCAATTTAAAGAGAAAATAAAATAATTTTATATATTACATGTGGAAAGAAGCTGTTTCTGGTATATCCATTTATTAGTCGCTAAACCTCTCTATGCCACAGTGGACAGCAACCCGTGGTTAGCTTTTACAGTTCACCCTCGCAAATGAGGGAAAATATCTAAGCTGCAAGCACAACAAATAGAGGTGTTATTGATATTTAGGAAAAAAAAACTAAACATTTTTGAAAAATAAATTTGGTCAGAATTTACAAATATTTGTTTATAGAATAGTGAAATAAAAAAAAACATAACTAATAATTCTTCTTTTTCTATCTTAATTATCTATTGTATTTCCACATTCCAGAAAAAAAACATGTTTGTAAATCCTAAAAAATGTTACAGAAGTTATTTCTTTTTAAAATAATTTTAAACTACAAATTTTTAACTACAAAGGAAGTCCCAAAACTAGTCGATGGTAGTTTGAAAAAAAAAATTATTTTGGTAAAACGTGGCAGCCTTTAAGTTTCCAGGCGTCACGTTGTTTAGTATTTTTATTTAAACAATGAAAATTGAACGATCTCAGTGAATTTGTAAGGATGGAAAAATTGGTCACATTTACGTTAAGTTATTTAATATTTCCATTTGAAATGTCTCAGTGCAACCAATATTAAAGCCGAGTTAGATTCCACTCTGGTGGAGCCTGCTCTTTCGTTTACGGCTGTAAAATATAGGGCAGCAGAGTTTAAACGAGGCCGTTCGGGCTGCCAAGACGAACATTGTAGTGGTTGCCCAATTGAGATGTCCACTGCCAGACACGGTTAAGAAAATCCACAAAATGGTATTAAATGATCGTCGGCTGAAGTTGCATAATCTAGCTGAAACTAAAAAAAGACTAAAAAGGTGCTATACGAGTACATCGTATATTGACCGAAGATTTGAAGATGAGAAAACAGTGCCCAAGATGGATGCCGCGCTTGCTTTCAATAGAGCAAAAACAGAGTCGCAGAGATGTTTCAATAGAGTGTTTGGCGATCTTTGACCGCAATAAAGTCGAATTTTTGCATCGATTTATAACCATGGGTGGAATATGGGTCTACCACTTCACACCTGAGACAAAGGAACAGTCAAAGCAGTGGACTGGAATGGGAGATTCGTGTATGAAGAAGGCGAAGACGGTTCCATCTGCAGGCAGAGTCATGGCGCCTGTTTTTTTGGGATGCGCAAAAGATTAGCTTTGATAATTATCTAATGCTAATTTTTTGCAGCATTTATGTGATGAAGTTATGGAAAAAAGGCCGCATTTGGCGAAAGGGAAAATGCTGTTTGATTAAAATAATGCTCCATTTCGCACATTCACTATTGCGATGGCCAAAATTAATGAATTAAAGTTTGAATTGCTCCATCACGCACTTTGTTCGCCAGATTTAGCTCCCTTGGATTATTTGCTATTTTCCAGCTTGAAAAACTGGCTCGGTGGTAAAAGATTTGCCAACTATAAAGAGGTGGAGTCTGCGGTTCATGGCTGTTTTAAAAAGTTTGACAGTTCTTACTATAAACAGGGTATAAAAATTATTGAATATCGCTGGAACCCAATTTTTTTGTGTCTTCTTTGTTAGGTTAGCTTGTCGTGTATTCTAATCTCTTTCTATCGGTGGTGATGAACCCTGTATATTGGGGAATATTTAACACTCGAATGTTCTTATATGTTCTTATCCAACAGTGAAATTAAGGATGATTCTGCAACATGAAACAAATCAAAAAAAAAAAAAAAAGAAAAAAAAATCAATGCCTGACAGCAGAATTTTTATTTGTCGATAAATGATCTTTTTTTAACATTAGCGTTTTTCAAATTAAAATGTGCTAATGCCAATAAATTTAAAGCAAACTAGTTGTGCTATTCAGGAAATGTAATAATTTAGCGCTTTGAGTCATTATAACGTTCCTTGCAGATTCCACCACACTGCACAAGAAGCAGTAGCCATGAAGGAGCATCGCAAATGTTGTGCAAAAAACATTTAATTAAAATATAAATAATCATCAAAGGTGGCCAAAGTCAGCGAATATTAATGGAAAAAATTAGAAATTTAATGAACACTGATTTTTGTTGTTGTTTGTGAATTCCTTTAATTTATTGCGTACACTCAGTAGCCGCTGAAATTTGTTACGTGTCAATGGCGTTTATGGAGTGTTGTGAAGTAGCCTATGCGATTTTACCAATTAGCAGATAATACCGCTTGTACACGAACACACACACACACATACACGCATACATATATATATACACGCGCACGAAAATACAGTAATCCTGTATTACGAGTTTATAAATTGCATGTTTTATATTAGACATTAATTGTTTCTTTATTCATCGTTAATTTGTATGTGGGTATGTGCCCATACGTATTATTATTGCCTTTGTTTTTTTTTATATTTTAATTAATATTTAATTGTATTTGTTTACAATTTTATTAGTAAATAAACAAGAAGATGTTGCAACAAAGCAACCAAATGCAATACTAGGGGAAAATATCAACGACAATCAGGTAAAGGTTAAAGACTTTTCACAAAATTTAAGGAGATGTTTCTCAGCCAGTTTTCAAAAGATTAAAATTTAACTTTTGTTCAGTCAGTAAGTCATGAGTCACGGTCATAAAAGGTTTAGCCAAAAATATCAGCTAAAAAATTTAATTCAGTCTGTGTAATTTGCTGCAACAATTTAGGATATTCAAAAGTTAAGGTAAAAGCCATGTCACTCTAACAAAAACACGAACTGAGTGGTTTTTAATTAAATATTTCACGATAAAGCCAGACTACAAACAAATTCCCCCGCATCTCATAAATGAGTCATGGGAGAGCTTTTCACATTCAGTGAGCTTACATGCATTCCGTTTTTAGACTCACTCAAATTGGTGCTACAGTTTAACAATGATTCCGAACATCACAGTTTGAGAAACATTTACAATACTTCTCAATTGTTCGACTACTGGAAGGGTTCGTCAGACAACTCGAGGTGACCGGCGCTCAAATATTGATAAGTGGCTGTATGCGGAGTTGAATTCGTGATGATGCGAACTATAGTCGCGTGTACTAACAATCGCGCCACGGTCGCTAACACCATCTGGACCAGACTACCAGCTCTAACCTAACAAAAAAGGCACAAAAAAAGTTGGGAAATTTTTTTTTTTATTTTTCAATATAATCTCCTTTCGGCTTGATACATTTTTTCCAGCGATATTCAATAGCTCCTGTGCCCTGTTTATAATAAAAGCTGTGAAACTCATTAAAATAGCCATTAACCACAGACTCCACCTCTTCATTGTTGGCGAATCTTTACCCACTGAGCCATTTTTTCAAGTTTGGAAATAGAAAATCTGGGGAATAAGGTTCGCTATGAAGTTATTCGAAAATAATCCCACGCGCATCCAAAAAAAAAAAAAAAATAACAGACGCCATGATCTTGCCAGCAGATGGAATCGTCTTCGCTTTCTTTGGGCACGATCCTCCCATTCCAGTCCACTGTTTTGACTATTCCTTTGTCTCAGGTGTGAAATAGGAGATCCATGTTTATCAATCGACACAAAAATTCGGCTTTATTGCAGTGAAATATTGCCAAACGCTCTACTGAAACATCAGCACGACGCTGTTTTTGCTCTATTGAAAGCAAGCGCGGCACCCATCTTCGGCACAGCTTTCTCATCTTCAAAACTTTGGTTAATATACGGTGTATAGCAGTTTTTGAAATGCCTATCATTTTCAGCTAGTTCATGGTCCTTCAGCCGACGATCATCTAATACCATTTTTTGAATTTTCTTAACTTTGTCTGACGTGGACACCTCGAGTGGTCGACCACTTTGGCATTCGTCTTGGCAGCTCGTACGGCCTCTTTTAAACCCTACTACCCAATATTTTACAATCGTAAACAAAGGAGCAGATTCTCCCAGAGTAGAATTTAGTTCGGCTTTAATATTGATTAGACTGAGACCTTTCAAATGGAAATATTGAATAACAACGTGACGGTGACCAATTTTTTCCATATTTACACATTCACTGAGATCGTTTAATTTTCATAGCTCAAATAAAAATACTAACCATGAAACTTAAAATATATGTTTTATAAGATTGCCACTTTTCACCAAAATAATATTCTATTTTATTGTATATTCATCTATACATCAGGTCGTCTAGTTTTGGGACCGCGTTCGTAGTGTTTTAAATATAACAGTGGCTTCATTAGTCATGTTTGGATGCTGTACTTAATATTCCTTCCGTAGAAGCTTTTTAATTGTATTCAAATGGCCAAACCTCATCTGATCTAAAGTTATTAAAATTATTTCAGTTATTTATACGAAAGAATTGAAATTTATCTTTTATTTAGAATTTATTTCTTTTGTTTATTTTGGTATTCTATTGCGCTTCCAAATATTTAGCATCTTACATTGTATTAGCATTCCATTAGTATGATTACTTTACTTTATAAAATTATTATTTCTCGTCTCCGCTTGGAAGAGCTCTTATAATGATATTATTGGCCAATCAATGGTGCCCTTATTTGTATTGGTTTTTATTTCAAATCATTAAATATATCATGCATAATGCCAAATATGGAAATTGTCATTGTTTTTAGACAAATAATAGAAATTTGATATTACTATGATTTGCTTAGATAGACAAATGCGTTATGATTCAAATGTCTACAATATTTGCAACGAAAATAATGAACAATAGCTACACTGGAGGGCAAAAATTTAGTGTGATTTTTAAAAAGCTTACTTTCGAAATAAGTACTCATTCTTTGTAGTAGTAGTATATAGAGAATGGATAACAAGCTAGGATTTACTAAACTAAGAGCCTAAACGTTAGGAAGGCATCACATTTTTATACACTTTTTGATGTTCCCTAAACTACCAAGCATCAGTCAGGCTTATAAGCAAGACTCAATAGCCTTAAAAGCCCTGAAACGAATTTCGACTCTAATTTATTACTCTTTTTATGGGGCACCAAATCGATTATGGCCCAGCAAAGGAAAAAAAAATGCATCCAAGGAAGCAAACATTTATCATATTTTGTGATGGGGAGGGAAGTAATCAAAAATTGCGTAATCATCAATGAAATTAACATACAGGGAAGCACTATTTTATGATGAACCTTCTCCATATATTTACGAATGATATAAGCGTGACAAAAATTTAAATCTTTAGTTGCAATTTTTCGAAAATTGCTTATGGAAAAGAATCCTCAAGGGTTGTTTTTAATACAAAATCTGGCCGCAAATTCCTATGGATTTGGTACTTTCATTAAAAATCAGTAAACAGGCATTAAACTAGAAAAACACCTAATGTTCCGTAGGATCAAAGCTTATACACCCTGTACCATAGATTGCAGTCCACAATATTGGAGGCGATATAGATTCTTATGGCGGGTATTGAATATTTGCAGTCTTTACAAAGGGAATGACAAACTTAGTATACCTGTCATCTTATAAAGGAGCATGAACAAACCTTTTTCCCAAAAGCTGTAAATGAAGCTTCTCTATATCGGCTATCATATTATGTACCGTAAGAAATAGATTTTGGAGTATTTCATACCAACATGTTTTGTTTTAACTGTTAGGAATTATAAATGGAAGTCGAACCAATGCTTTTAACTACTTCATTATCGTTGTTTTGGAGGTGGTCTAAAAGTGTATCATTGAAAGCGGTAAACATACACAGATTGCGTCCTTAGAAGTGGGGAAAATCTGGTTCTGTTTGAATAACTTCCCTTTTATTTTTGCTGGAGATTAATACTTCCATAGATAATATTTAATAATTATTTGTTGATATTTATTGTATTAATCTATTCTTGATCTTTATTATAGGAATTAAGTTTAATAATTGTTTATAAGTTTTATATTAAAAAACAAAAAGTAAAAACTATTATATATGATTTTTATTTGTGAAATAAAAATCATGATTAATCTACAGGGTGGCGCAAAAGAACGTGCATATTGCATCGTCTTTTTTTGCGGGGTAAAAAAGGCGCGGGCGGGGGGGCGCCTACATCGTTGGGTTGGCGGGCTCATGGAGTTTCAGTCGCTATAAATCACTTCGACGGGAAGCGTCGCGCATTTTGCGTGCACGCATTTTACGAGAACTCTCGTTCACATATTGCTACTAGGCGACTATATTGTGCTGAATATGGAACGGCGAATTAGTGAAGCTCCGAGTGCTAATTTACTTAAAATTAGGGTAAAGCGTTTTGAAGAGACTGGTTCAACATTTAAACCAGAAGCAAATGGTCGCCCAAGAACATCTAGGACCGAAGACAATGTTGAGAGAGTTATGGAGTCAGTACGAGGAAATCCACAAATGTCGACTCGCAAGAGATCGTCTGTCTTACAATTATCGCGACGAAGTTTGCAACGAATTTTAACATTGAGTCTTAAACTGCATCCATATAAGCTGCAATTAACACAAGAATTGAAAGAGTCTGACTTCATAGCAAGGCTCGCATTTGCTAATGAAATGCTTAATCGATTTTCCAATTTTGACAATATCCTTTTCTCTGACGAGGCTCATTTCCTTATTTCAAAATTGTCATTACTGGAACAGTGAAAATCCCAAAATCAAACACCAGAAACCATTGCATAGTCCTAAAGTGACAGTATGAGCAGCAATCTCTGGCAGAGGAATAATTGGTCCTTTTTTCTTCGAAAATGCGCAGAGCCAAAACGTCACGGTTAATACGGAACGGTATGTTGAGATGTTGGACGGATTTTTGGCTCCAGAAATTGAAAGTTCAAAAATAGTGAATTCCAGAACTTGGTTCGAACAAGATGGAGCTACCTGTCACACATCAAATGACTCCATGGCGGTGGTGAAGTAGATGTTCCCTGGCAGACTGATTTCGGAAAGAGGTGATATTCCATGGCCCCCACGTAGTTCAGACTTGACGCCTCTTGACTTTTTTTGTGGGGATACCTTAAACACAAAGTCTACAGTAATAATCCAAGAAACATCGTTCAGCTCAAGGAGAATATACGTGGTGAAATGGCAGCCATTACACCAGTACTACTGAAGAAAGTTTTCAATAATTTTCGTTTGCGGTTAGAGAAGTGCCGTCGTAGAGAGGGTCACCATTTAGATGATGTTATTTTTAAAAAATAAACTCCATTTGTTACTCTACAATGCCTTAGATTTACTTTAGCCATACCTTTTGTATTTATTTTTTAATCTATTTTTTAAATATGCACGTTCTATTGCGCCACCCTGTAGTTCACACACCGTCAGCCGACGATCATCCAACACCATTTTGTGGTTATTCTTAACCTTGTCTGGCGTGGACACTTCAATTGGTTGACCACTACGGTGGTTCTTCTTGGCAGCTCGTACGGCCTCGTTTAAACTCTGCCACCTAATATTTTACAACCATAAACGGAGGTGCAGACTCCCCCAGAGTAAAAGCTACTTAATATTGGTTGGACTGAGACTTTTCAAATGGAAATATTGAATTACTTCACGGTGACCAATTGTTTTCATGTTTTCAAACATGGAAACTGAGACAATTTTGAACAAACATAACAAACATTGGGTGAAGTTATTTGTAAGTTAGATAGCCTGACCGAAAAAAAGTTCGCCTAATGAATAATAGTGTGGTATTATATTATTTTTGAAAATTTTGTAAATCTGCTTATTTCTCATTTTTCGTCTAGCAAGTGAACATGACTGAGAATGCGACCACAGTATTAATAAAAGCATATAAAGTGTTTCCAATATCCATAAAATTTTATTAATATGACTGTGTTAATGGCCATCTTTGTTCTCATCCTGTTGTCAATGTTGAAGTCAAAGTCATTGAATATTGCAAACATTGCAAATTGATTGGCAAATAATGAAATAATGGAAAAAACATATTCTTTTAAACGAAATATCGATTCGATTATAAAAACATTGAAAATAAGTGAAAAAACAAATTAATTTAACAGCTGAAACCGATGGTGGCGACTTTATTAAAAACCCACTGTTCCAATGATTTCCATTTCGAAGCAGCTGAGTTTTATGGGACGATAAACTCGTAAAGTGGGATTACTTATCGTATTTATGGTTACAACTTTAATTCACATTGCTATTCCTTGCTTGCAATGGAAAAGCGAGGGCAATGCAATGAAATGGAGAAGAAACTTTGCTGGTAAAAGCTGCACTTGTTTTGTGTCAATGGGGTCATTACACTGCTGGGATTTATTTAATTAAATCGAATGTAAATTCAATATGACGATGGTGATTTTATTTTATTATTATTTCTGGGAGAAAGCTAAGTAATTGTGGTGAATTTGATTTGATTTGATTTTATCAAATCTGAGTAATACGTTTCGTGTTCTCAAAAAAAAGCTCCAATTAACAGGTTTAGACAAATTTAACACAAACGGGTCGAAAGTATCAAGTAAACATCATCAAATCAGTAATTAAACGTGCCTCAAAGATTTGCCAAGTGTGCTTCCCCGCTGGGTAAAATAAAAAATAAATGACTGTAATGATAATATAGGGTTATCCATTTTCGTTTTTAAGTAAAGTTGAATAAACCACACATAAAGCTATGATTTCGATAAAACTATTATTTCGTTATAAGGCTTAGACCTTGTCATTATGTAAGAAATATAATGTCATTTAAATGGCCGCCTCTGGAAATATAATGTCATTTAAATGACCGCCCCTGGATTGGTTGCAGCAGTCGATCCTTTTGAAGTTCCTTCGGCGTAATTTTCGAAAAAATACGGTCCAATGACATCTACAGACCATAATGTTAACTAAATAGTCACTTTTTCCGGATGCAATGGCTTTTGCACAATCACTTCTGGATTCTCCGACATTTGCAACATAATCACCGAGTGAGAAATGGGCTTCATCGCCAAAAAAAAACATTTTGTTCGATTAAAAGCCCACGTTTGAATCACCACTTTTGTAGTAAGTTTTAACTATTCTTACGCGTTCTTCAGTTATTGAACGATTCATATTTGCAAATGACAAACCTTTCACTAAACAAATAACACTTCAGATGGCAGGCATTTAACACCTGACAGCCTTTCCACTTGAAACCACCAATTGGATATTTAGCACTGTTATTTAGCACTTAAAAAATATCTTAAATTATAACTTTCTTTGTATGAATTTCGCAATAAATTCTTTTACCTCCTTATTCCTTTTAATCGTTCTGACTTTTCTCCGTTTTTTACTGAGTGTTTATTGGATTTCAAATTTAATCATGTAATGGTTCGGCCTAACAATACTATATTGATATTTTCTATTGTATTTTTTGTTTTTTCAGCCAGATTAAGATTTGTTCACACGTTCATTCCAATACGGCTAACAGACCGTAGCGTCAAGCAGATGGGAATCTTAACCGGGGCAGAAGAATGCAATATAATTCTTTTGCTCTCATTCCGCACTAAGTGTTCTGATGATTTATATGCCATGACCCAGCATATTTCCATGGAAATATGGAAAGTGTCAATGACTCATTTCGAAAAAAAAAAACACCACTCGTGGGCTCTTTTTGATTTCCTGTTGCTGCTAACAGTAACAAACTGCTGCGAATATAAGATTTAATAAAATTGCCTTAATAGTGTAAGATGTAAATGCTGAATGTAAGGTGTAAATACCAAAGATAGCATATTTTCTCCTTTATGATTTCATGAAAAATTTTTGTAATAATTTTTAGGATTTTTTTCCGATTTTAAAAAGTTGGGTTGGAGAATTTTCCCTCTTCTTTGTTGTAATATTCACATTCATAGCGTGTTTATTGAATATTTCAAAAAAAGTTTTATGACGAAAACAAAATAAGAATTGAATCGAAAATTTTAACTTAGTCTCTTGTATCCAAAATTTATGTACAGTCAAAACGTCGTAGATACTTTAAGATTCTCATCCGAAAATAAGTTCAAAAGATTATAACTTTTATACATTCAAACGCGTTTAAGAGTTTTTCTTTTAAAAAGATTCAGCTAAGGCTTTAGTTCTTTTGATCTTTTTTTTTTTTTTTTGCGTTGAGTATTTAAAATTAACCTCAAACTTTTTTGGGCGCTAATTTAGTCAACTCTCCCAAAACTGCACAATTAGATTAAAATGATTTTTCAAAAAATTTTCTTCAAATTTAGCATAGAAGATGTGGCCAAAGACAAGAATGCTCTAACTTCAATTCCCACATGTTCAATCTAAAAGCAATATATTTCCAAAATATAAATTTTAAAAATTTGATTTTGACATGCACTTTTATGAAATTATTGTGATAATAAACACGAATTATACATATGACAATTTAAGACAGAGGATTCTGGTCTCCGAGAATTAGTTGCACAGCAAATTAGAAAAACATTTAGAATACGCTAAATTCCCGATTTAGGTCACTCTTTATAATATTTCTTCAAATACTGATATAAAAGCCGATTTGCCTATAATCACCTAGTACAGTATAATAGACCGGTCCCAACACTAGCCGACCTAACAAAGAAGACACAAAAAAGATGGGATTAATTTTCTTTATTTTTCAACAAAATCTTCTTTCAGCTCGATGCACTTTTGACAGCTACATTCAATAGCTTATAAACCCTGTTTATAGAAAGAACAGGACAAACTCCTTTAAATAGTCATCAACTGCAGACTCCACCTCTTCATTGTTGGCAAATATTTTACCACCGAGTCATTTCTAAACTTTGAAGTCAAAAATAGGGAATAAGAGTCGTAATGAAACAATTCGAATTATATTTCATTAATTTTGACCACCGCAAATGGATGTGTGAATTGGAACATTGTCTTGATGAAACAACAATTTCTTTTTCAACAAATACGGCCTTTCTTCCATAATTTTATCACCTAAACGCTGTAATAAATTAGCACAATATTCATCGTCGATGGTTTTTCCTTTCTGAATACAATCAATAAAAATAATCCCATGCGCACCCCAAAAAAAACAGACGCCATGACCTTGCCTGCAGATGTAACCGTCTTCGCCTTCTTTGGACACGACTCTTCCATTCCAGTCCACCGCTTTGACTATTCCTTTGTCTCAAGTCGTGGACCCATGTCTCATCCATGGTAATAAATAGACGTAAAAATTCGGATTTATTGCGCTGAAACATCGCCAAACACTCTACTGAAACATCTTCACGATGCTGTTTTTGCTCTATTGAAAGCAAGCGTGGCACCCACTTTGCACACAGCTATCTCATACTCAAATCTTTGGTCGATATACAATGCATAGCACGTTTTGAAATGCCTATCATTTCAGCTAGTTCACACACCGTCAGCCGACGATCATCCAACACCATTTTGTGGATATTCTTAACCTTGTCTGGCGTGGACACTTCAATTGGTTGACCACTACGGTGGTTCTTCTTAGCAGGTCGTACGGCCTCGTTTAAACTCTGCCACCTAATATTTTACAGCCATAAACGAGGGATCATATTCCCCCAGAGTAAAAGCTACTTAATATTGGTTGGACTGAGACCTTTCAAATGGAAATATTGAATTACTTATTAACATGGAAACTGAGATCGTTTACTCTCGATGACTGAAACAAAAATACAAAACAACTTGGGGTTTTGAAACTTGAAACATTAGTTTTATAAGGTTAGCACTTTTTATAAAGATATTTTATGTTTTTTTAACTATTGGCTCCATCTATATATCAGGTCAGCGAGTTTTAGGACTGCCCTCGTACAAAGGATATACGGCATACATACAGTTGTCTGTATACATTCTGGTACATTCGAAAGCAGTGAGCGATTTGTTTACAGAAGCGTTTATTGCACCATTACGTAGATTTCTTGCGGGGCAAAGCAAAAATTAGAGTTTGTATTTCAACAAAGGACGAATTTTGTGAGCGCAGCCAAAAGAGTAGATGAAGATCTTAAAACAATCGATTAAGGACAACATGACCGTAGCGCGTCTATTATCTTCAGACGGCATTCAATGGCGCTTTATTCCTCCAGGAGAAATTCCTCTGGTGAAAAATTAGTTAAATGTCACTTAAAAAGAGTGATTGGAGATACAAATTTGCCATTTGAAGAAATGACAACTCTTTTGTGTTAGAAAGATCAGGCCTCTCTATCACACAGAAACGATCACGTCAGACGAAACTGACGTATTAACATCAGGTGACTTTTTGATTGGGAAAACATTGCTAAATATGCCAAAGTTGTTGCCAAAGTAAAAGCTGGGTCTCAATGGAAATTAATACAAAAAAAGTCTGATTTTTGGCAAAAGTTGAAGGAAGATTATTTAGTTACATTACATCGTCGATATATGTAAAAAAAACCTGTGGCATATCTGCATGAAGGGCAGGTTTTACTACTTAAGGTAGAAACTACACATCCCGCAAAGTGGCAAATGGGAAGAATTGACGTGATAAATTTTGGATTAGACTGAAGAGTTAGAGTGGTAATTGTCAACACACAAGATGGTAGGTTTAAACGTCCAGTTACTAAAGTGCGTCCATTAGCAACCGAAGGAAATATGACGCTCCAAAAAGAAAAACAGCCTTTTGATAAACGACATAATAGATAAAGGATTAGTACAGTAAATATATTAATGGGAATGGATTTAATATGGATGAAAGCTTCCAGGGCGACAGTGGTTAAAACACTTAAGGTAATTGAGTCATCTGTGCAAAATTTGGAAAATATAACAGTAATATATCTTCAAGCGTTGGAACAGGCGAATGTAGTCACTTTTACATGGAATATGACAATTTACTTCGAAGTTAAGCCATTTTTGACTCTACAGAACAATCAGAAGGTTTGATAAACAAAATGGATGGCTTACACTTAAAAATATGGAATATTATTTACTATATTCTTAACATAAACTGTAAATCATAACTATCCAAAAACCAATACCGGCTTGATAGCACACAAATATTTTATTCTCTATTTAAAATGAACCAAATTTTGCAACACAATATTCTGTAAACCAAATGGCTTTTGATCTAAATTTTACTACTGTCTTTTTTTGATTCGAACGATACATTGCTCATGCCATTATGGATCACAATCCGTAGAAGTGGGTATATACGAGTAAGTTTCGGAACGATTAAACTTAATGCCTCTGTATAATTTTTCAGTTTTTTTATAGAAACATGAATTTTTCTAAATTCTTAAATTCGAAGATTCTGTTATACCTCTTCTTTAATCAAATACAAAATTGTATATTTATAGTTTCACAAAAGGAATGTCAATGTTTGAACAATACCAGAAATATATTGAATATTGTAAACAAAAAGAAATTACGAGTATATTTGCCATATTTTCCTTGCCAACATTTCCAAAGTTGCCAAAACAAAATTTTGACAAAATATATCAAAAAACTTCGAAAGAATGAAGTCACATTCTTGTTCAATTTTCATTTCCTCACCGACAGACTATAAAAACGTCTTAGGGTGAAATTAATTATAAAAACGTCTTAAGATGAAATTAATATCAGAAACGTTTATTTTTTTTTTTATTTTTTTTTATGTATTATTAATATCTCCTAGATTCTTAAATAGTGCATTTAAAGAGCGTGTAACAACGACTTTTCGGGATTGGGAAATGGATCAAATTTCGCTTAAAATAATAAGTTTTGGGAAGAATGTATAAATATTTTGAATTTTCATTTCGTGATATCGCTTAAACTGAAAGAACAAAGCAAAATTGAACACACCGGTCACGTTATTTGCAGAATATCTTTCTAAAGAAGTACGAAAATTTTGAAATGACATTTTCTTACAAATTTGATGGGCTGGAAAATTTCAGAAACCAATTTTGTATTGTATAGAGTAGAAGTTTTGGAAAGAATGTATGAAAATATTAAATTTTTATTTCGCGATATCTCATAAACTAAAAGAACATAGCAAAATCGAACGCCTTTTCCAAATTTCTCGAATTGTAATTATTGGTAACATTTTAGTGACCTTATTGGCGGAATACATTTCCAAAGAAATACGAAATGTTTCAAATTAGCGCCTTTTTTTAATTCAAATGAAACTTTCTTTCAAATTTGATGGGCTGGATACCAATTTCGTATGGTTCAGAGACCAATTTCATATGGTGCAGGGTAGAAGTTACATATTATATATGGTTTAATTTGCTTTACGGATCCTAATTAAAATTTGCCAATGGTAATATTTGCTCAAGCGTTGATGTAGGCTTTGTATCCTAGATTACCCTATAATTTAGACTATCTATAATATATATTTTGTAACCGGTTAAGTTACTTGCTTGTATGCTTGGACACTTTTAGAAAATTCACACAAATGTCCTCGAAAACTAAAATATTGTTTTCATAATAACTTATTCAAATCTCTATAAGAATTTTTTAAAATATTTGCATTCTAAAGATTTTTTCTCAGCTCCAGTCTAGCACTGTTATTGAGTGAAATTGAGCTAATCACGCCTCTTCATGAATTTTTCACACAAAATTGCGATTTTCATTAAATTCAATACTATAAAACACATGTTTTTATTTTCATGGGAAAAATATTTGAATAAATTTAACTGACATGATAAATTTTGTTAAAATAAAACAACTTAAATTAATCACTTAAATAAAAATAATAGGCCTGATTCTGCTCCATGTTATGTATTATTTTGTCAAATCTAAGATTTATTCTGCATGATTCATATCCTTCTGGAACAGTTTAATTCAGTTTATTAAATCCCCACTACAGTAAATACATGAAATTACAGCTTGCCCAACAAATTAATGTGTATCGTTTAAATGAGACAAACGATTTGGACTAGCCAAAATTGGACTTGTCAACTCTGTTATACAACATATTTTCCTATAACTATAGGCCTTCTACTGTTTCAGTTCATTCCCCTTTGCTTTCTATTAACTCCATTAAATGTTGAGTCAAGTAAACTTTATTCAATGGTGTACAATTAGCCCTTCTTACCAATAAATGTCGACAAAACTTAAGGATATTTAATGTTACAATTCACGTTTCTGAACTTAACCGCAATTAACTATTCAATACAATTCTAATCTTGACAATCGGTTAACATCAATATTTATTATTACGTTGTACAAAATTGCTTTTATTGTTGCCATACGAAGAAATGAATGTGAACTCATTTTTCCGCTATAATAAGAGTTAGAAATGATTTAATAAGACAGTCAAATAATATGCGTCATGTTATCATGTCAATTTTCCCTATTAGGCCGCATTTTTTTCTACAATACGTATTCACTCCAATATGATTAGGTGTGGTAACTGGGAAGTTCTTCATAAAAAGTGATGTCAACATTTTCTATATGCCAATAATACGATAGAAGAGAACAATTCTAATTCAAATCATTGCACAAGTTTTATTCAATGTCTGAGATTTGAAAGAAATTATTAACTTTCGTTCAGTTAGATAGTAAAAGGATTAGTAATGATTATTTCCAATACGTTTAATAACTAAACCAACAAAATCTTCAGATCTGAAAAATTTGATATTTAAAAATTATATTCTTTACTTAAATCATTACGTTTTGGGTAAAATCATCTATTTTCAAATCCAAAAAAGTTATTGTGATCCTTCTGATTCTCTTCGGAGTTGATAATGTTATTTTATGTTATTAAACTGAACATTTTTTTTAAATAGTAGTAAAATTTAGTCCAAAAGCCATGTGGTTTGCAGAATATTGTGTTCCAAAATTTTAATTTATTTCTAATAGAGAATAATATATTTGTGTGCTATCAAGTCGTTAATGGTTTTTGGATAGTTATGATTTATAGTTTATGTTAAGAATATAGTAAATAATATTCAATAATATTAATATTTAAGTGTAAGGCACTCATTTTGTTCATCAATTCTTGTGATTCTTCTATAGCAACAAAATATGGGTTTATCTCGAAGTAAAGTATCATATTTCATGTAGATGTGACTACATCCGCCTGTCCGCCTGTCGCTTGAAGATAAATTGCTGTTCCATTTCCTAAATTTTGTAAAGATGACTATCTTAGGAAGACTGCCACACTGGAAATTTTCATCCATATTAAATCCATTACCGTTAATACAGTTACGGTTCTAATTTTTTACCTATTATGTCGTTTATCGAAAGGCTGTTTTTTCTTTTTGGAGCGTCATATTTCCTTCGGTTGCTAATGGACGCACATTAGTAACTGGACGTTTAAACCTACCATCTTGTGTATTGACAAATGTACCACGTCAATTCTTCTCATTTGCCACTTTGCGGGAGGTGTAGTTTCTACTTTAAGTAGTAAAACCTGCCCTTCATGCAGATTTGTTACAGTTTTTTTCCACTTATATCGATGATGTAATGTAACTAAATAATCTTCCTTCCACTTTTGCCAAAAATCAGACTTTTTTTGTATCAATTTCCATTGGGACACAGCTTTTACTTTGGCAACAACTTTGGCATATTTAGCAATGTTTTCCCAATCAAAAAGTCACCTGGTGTTAATACGTCAGTTTCGTCTGAGATCGTTCCTGTGTCATACAAAGACGTGATCTTTCTGACACAACACAGTTGTCATTTTTTTCAAATGGTAAACTTGTATGTCCTATCACTCTTTTTAAGTGATATTTAACTGATTTTAAGTTATATAGGTATAGGCCAAGAAACCTCGGTTCTCTTGACATTTCGTTTCGGGTTTGGGCATTATTGAATAAGGTAAATTCACAATAGTGCTAATTTCAATTACGTGTTTACATATGATTTCATTAATTGTAAAAGGTGGCTCATAAGTAACGGCCACTATATTGAATGCGTTCTTGTGCACCATTCTTGTATGGGAAAAGATGTAACATGTGCCTTCTTTTTGAAACCAGAACTGCCTCATACGCTTTCGACGAATAATTGGCATCACAAAATTGGTCATCATGTCGCGATAACGCTCCTGGTTGATGGTAGCAGTATGGCCATTTTCGTTTTGGAAGAAAAACGGCCCAATGACCGTTTTCGCACTAACGCCGCACCAAACTGTGACTTTTTCGTCATGAAGAGGCAACAATGAATCTCCTGAGGATTTTCAGTGGCGTAAATACGGCAATTTTGCATATTTACGGTCCCATTCAATGTGAAATGGGCTTCATCGGACATGATAATTTTGTTCCAAAATTGCTCGTCATCATCGGCCATTTCGATGACTCGTTGGGCCCATTCCAATCGACGAGGCTTGTCCGCAGGCAACAATCTTTGCGTCAATTGAATTTTGTACGGGAACAAATGCAAATCAACGCGAATAATCCGTTGTAAAGTGGACCGAACCATGCCCAACTGCTGAGAACGGCGTTTTTGGGATGTTCTTGGGGACCTCTCAACACTGGCTCGTACGGCAGCGATATTCTCGGCCGATCGCCTTGCTCCACTTTTATTTGGCCTCTTCGGATTAGAGAGAGCCTCACCAGTCGAAAATTTTTCGTATAAACGCTTAATGGTGTTCTTAGAAGGCGCACTTCTCACATTTTTTAATATTTTAAAAGCACGTTGAGTTTTCACAATTGACTTCTTCTGTTGAATGTAAATTTCAACTATTTCAGAGCGCTCGCGTGGCGTGTATTGTTCCATGGTAAAAATCTGCTTGGACTGACGCTTCAAACGCGGTATGTCATTAAGCGATCTGACATCTCTGTCAAAAGTTATGGCGTTGCCAGATGGGTCCGTCGAATATGGGCAACCCTGTAATATTCTTTGCAAAGACCGCCTAGACATCTCTAAATGCTGAAAACGTCGCCTGGTGGAAGTTTCGGGGTTTTCTTCAATACTTGCTTGCACTCGAGCAATGGTCACTTCATTTCGAACTGCACGAGGTCTTCCAGCACGCGAAAGATCACAGACAGCCCCCCTTGTTGCCCAAAACGCTGAAACAATCGGTAAATTGTTGGAGCGGTAGGAGCATTTCGAACATGAAAGAAATTTCGATATGATCTGAAAAATCAAATGCTAACTTTTATAGTAAAAATGAACAACTTTGGATCTTTGTTCTGTGCTAAGCCTTTCCATCATAAATTTCCCAAGTATTATTTAATTAATTCTGTAAAGAGACGAAAAAGAAAGACTTAAACAAAAAATGTATTCACCGATCAAATCTTAACGTTGCATATGCGCCACCCTGTATTTAGTAATAGAATTTAAATTAATATTTAGATTTAGATAATTTATGTAATTAAATAAATTAGTTCTTGTTTATAATACGAGGTTACACATACATATAGTTCATAGTTAGTATAATTGTTAAGTACATATATAACTGTAGTTTACACCGTGGGCGATAACTACCTTAAAAGGATGCCTTAGTGCAGCCAATCCAAAACGGTTTTAATTAGTTGGAATTGTATTTTGTTCAAAAAGCGCTTTATACGCAGATGCTACGAGAATCCTATTCATGAAGAATGACTCTCCCCAGTTCTTTGTTCGATATGCATATCCAATTTATGTAAAGCATAATTGTTTTCGATTTCTTTTTTCCTCACACAAACCACTGTGCCTTATAATCGACAAAAAAAAAAAAAGAAAATTCTAGACATTAAGTGAATTTGATTTTTTATTCCCCACATCAGATGGTGATAAACGATATTCACTACAGAAGTGAAGTTGATAGAGTCTTTTGTCGCTTAACTGGAAAAGTAAACCATAAACCACCATATGACATTTATGCTTATCTATATTGTAGAATCAAATCCCAAGGCAAGACAACTACATTGAACAGATTTGTTTTACACTCATGCTGAAAATTTAACACACATTCGACTTACTCGTATACTTACAACTACAAGCATACACATCCATTTCTTCGTTTTCATACATAGCACCACACACACATTTTAGTAAACCAATCCAACTTGGGCTCTGGAACAGTTCACTTGGTTATTGTACCCTCGGTGAGGATAACAATAACCTTAAGTAACCACAGTAAGAATTTATTGAAATGGAGCATGAACACTAATGACAAATTGACTTAACTCCCAGGCAACCGGGAAGATATATAGTGGTAGTGGTGTTGGTTGGTGGCGACGCTAAAGCGAGCGTATCAAATGTTTGGCTTAATTCGGAAATGATAAAATGTGTTAACTTATAAATGCAGGGGAGTTTCAGATAGAAGTAATAAGAATATCCGAGAATAAACACTGTAGAAAAGCGTTCGATAAATTTAATAATATGTGTCACAGTGATAACTAGGGGAAGAGGACAAAATATAGAAACTCATGTTGTTGTTTTGCGTTATAAGACGAATAAACTAAGCAAGCATCGTTAAGAGATGGTATTTCAATGCGCCGTAGATAGAATTTGCGGAGGGCTTACAAGGTGTTTCCAAAAAATAAGACGAATTTTCATTTTTCTTAAAAAATATTTATTTATTCACCAATTTCTAGTTTATCTCCTTCCAAGTAGTCCCACTCAGATATGATACACTTGTGCCAGCGTTTTTTCCAATCCTCGAAGCAGTTCTGATATGCACTTTTTGGTATGTCCTTGAGCTCTCTCAGCGATTCGGTTTTTATTTCCTCAATTGTCGCAAAACGCCGTCCTTTCATGAATCTCTTTAATCTAGGCAACAGGAAAAACCCACAGGGGGTCAAATCAGGAGAATACGGTGGCTGAGACATGATAACGTTGTTGTTTTTGGCCAAATAATCTCTCATAAACAAAGATGAGGGAGCAGGTGCTTTATCATGATGCAAAAGCCATTAATTTTGTTTTCACAATTCCGAGCGTTTTTTTCGTATAGCTTAACGCAAACGGCGCATAACTCCAAGGTAATACTCCTTAGTTACCGTACGAAATTGTGATCTTACTTCTGATGCACTACGTCATGAAAATCGAAGAAAACAATGAGCAAAACCTTGATATTTGATCGAACTTTTCCTGCTTTTTTGGTCTTGGCTCTCTCGTTCTATTGGGACGATTGGGCTTTGATTTCGATGTCATAACCATATACGAGTACCCATGATTCGTCACCAGTTATGACACTTTTAAGTAAATCTGGATCATTGTTGACGTCATTCAACAATTCCTGAGCGATGCTCATGCAACGTTGTTTTTGGTCAAAATTCAGCAATTTTGGAACGAACTTCGCTGCCACACACCTCATGCCCATAATTTCCGAATCTTTTCGGAAACCGGAATGCCGACATTCTCAGAAACTTCTCTAATTGTGATTCGACAATTCTCCATAACAATTTTCTTCATTTTCTTAACATTTTCATTGGTTGTTGATACCCTTTTATTGACGATTTAAGTAATGAAAGTGTTTCTAGTGATTTGAACTGATGTGGTAAAATATTGTACTGACTACTACCGGAATGTTCTATACGCTGTTTTGTTATTTCAGATCGATACATCTGAATACATATATCGTATTAAATATACATTGATTTCGTTCAAAGTTTATCGTGTGATGGCTAATTCTATGCCACCATTTGAAAACATAATTTAGCAATTGTCATTTATAAACCATATCCTGGAAAAACTGCTGGAAAAACAGTTTTTCTATACAGAGAAAACATAAAATACAAAATTGACAATTTGACTACAGCTTTTAATGCTTTATCCTGTTGCCGTTGGAGTGATTTTAATTCAGAACTCTTTTTATAACCATGCATAATGTGTAAATAGTTACAATGACTTTGAGTTAAAGCTTGAAATATTAGAAATTTAGTATTTTGATCATATTTAAAATTTTTAAATTTATGTCAGGTGATAGTGTAGACTTCAAATGCTGTACACGCTGTGTCCAAGAATGATTAATTTGAAAATATAATCCCAAATATTAAATTGCATTAACTTCTGGAATGTCTTCTCCGTCTACGTATAAACTAAAGTTGTTATTGAAGTGGCAATGTGGCCTAAATCTTATCAATTTCGTTTTATTTGGATTAAGGAAAGGTTTATTAATACGAAAATACTCTATGTACGGCTACACAGCCATTTCATATTTATATCGATAAAAAAATAGCAATATAGCAATAGTGTACACAAACATTTTACCTGACAAATCAATATTTTTCAAGCCATTTATATGAAGAGAAAATAATAAGGGGCTCAATACACTTTCCTGTGGGACTCCACTGTCCACTAGTTTCAAAGTACGTTTACTATTAACAATTTGTACAAATTGTAGCCGCTTTGTTAAATAGCTCTTTTAGAGAAAAAGTTCTTTGTTGAGCACACCTGTTTCTAAAGTAAGATCTCATGATCAATTAGACCCGACGCTTTTGACACATCATAAAAAACTCCAACTACACCCTTAAACCCCTCATCCAGCGATTCATATAGGGTGATTTTTTAAGATTTAAATTTTTCAGTTTGGCAGCACTGGTTGGTAATGGCGTCCAAACGTCATCTGTCATAGTGACAAGTGAATAGTATACTCTGTCATTTCATCATGGAAAGACTAACAAACGAGTAGCGATTGCAAATTATTGAAATTTATTATCAAAATTCGTGCTATGTGACAAATGTGCATTGTTTGATACGACCATTTTATGTCCGTCATAATCGACCTGCTGAATCAACAATTAGTACTGTTATTCTCAAATTTCGCACCAAATTTACTTTGTTGGACATCGACTCTCATGCCTAGAGTGCGTACCGAAGAAAATATTGCAGCCGTAGCGACCAGTGTTAATGACGATCGTGAAATGTCAATTCGTCGCCATTCTCAGTGATTGGGGATTTGTTATTCAACCACAAGAAAAATTTTACACGTCGATTTGGGTTTGAAAGCCAAGCAAGAATTGAAGCCGAATGACCTACCACAACGTCTAATTTTTGGTGAATGGGCGATACGCGATTTTTGTTTGCCCCAATTGGCTGAGTTGAACTTGGTTGACATGTGGTTTCTTCAGGACATACCACACAACATACCACACTGCTCGTGAAACAATGGATATGTTGAGGGATGAATTTGGTGAACAGCTTATCTCTCGATTTTGCACTGTGAGTTGACCCCCAAGATCTTGCGATTTAACGCCTTTTGATTATTTCTTGTGGGGTTATGTCAAGTCGTTAGTCCATGTGGACAAGCCGACCTCTATTAAAGCTTTACAGGGTAACATAACACGCTTTGTTCGTGGAATACAGCCCGAAATGCTCGAAAAAGTAACGAAAAATTGGACCTTCCGAATGGACATTTTGAGACGGAGCCGCGGACAACATTTACATGAAATTATCTTTAAAAATTAAATGGCAAAGACCAATTTATCGATTCTAATAAAAAATGTTGATATGTGATGCAAATTTATCGATTCTAATAAAAAATTTTGATAGGTGATGCAAATTTGAGCGTTTCATTCGATTTATAAAAAACTACTATTAAAAAATCACCCTATATATGAAATTTTGTACATTAACAGTTGCCTCCTCTATTCCACAATCTGTTCTGAAACCATATTGAAAATCATTTAACAAATTGTTATCTCGAATATATGTAAAAGGTTGTGTATGTAAAATATTGTTCAAAAACATTGTCTATAATGGACAATATTTATATTAGACGAAATTTATCAAAAGAAGTATATATTCTTACCTTAGATATTGGTACAATTTTGTGCAATTTTAATATTTCGGGATTTTTTGAACTATGAATTACCTATATATCATTAAAAATGTTAACCAAACTTTAGGAATTATTCGACTTTTAAAATAAAATTCTTTGTTTGTTTGCTTACCTTAGTGCACTTTTTTTGCTTTTTTGTCGTGTTAATATCATACTTAATATTTTAAGTATTTATAAAAAAGGACTTTAAAAAAAAGAAGCACTTAGTCAAAAGTTATGCGTAATTAAAGTTCAAAATTAAAAAAGTCAATTTTTCGCAATTTTTTGCGAAAACGTAACTGCATTCTTTTATAATTTTTAAAATTTAAAAAACTTGTTGAGAAAAGTATAATATTATTTATGTTATACATAATAATATTAATTATTAATAATATTTATAAATACATACTCATACAGGGCAAAAAAATATATTTTTTTTAAATTTTCAAATTTCCGATTTGTTAAGTCAATTTTCATGTGATATAATAATTTTTTTAGTTACATGAAATTTCAACTAAATTTGACGACCCGTTTAGAAACTGAAGATTTATTTTCATTGTATTTGTTTTATTTGTGCGATAACAACTACATATAATACACTTCTGCTATGGCCATAGGAAGATTTATCCAAATCAGACAGTTTAGAAACTGCTCACTTATTCCCTTTTTTCAAAGCCACCCACTGTGCATCGGTAGTTGCTCATAAGAATTCTGTTGGCTGAACCTTTCAATCATCTTCCACAAGTGTCAAATGATGTGTTCTTGAATGATTTCCTCTTTAATTCGTTATGAGAATAGCAAAAAAGTGTGTAAAATGTTGTTTCCGAAGATAAATAAAGTAATTTTTCACATGATTTTATTGTGCTGCACCATCCCTCGTTCCAAAAACTCCAGCTATTTATGGCAATAGATAAAAATATGTCAAATATTAACACTTACTGACTTTTGCGGATCGAGTTACAGTGTAAAATCGCAGGATATGGCAGCAATCAGCGAATAAGCATTAATGGTTGGATTGGTTGTTGGAGGCAAGATGAAAATGTAATGGAATTTTAAGTAAGCAAAAGGTTGAAAGGCAACAAACAACAAGCTGGAAGCAAAGTCAATAATTGAATAATGAAGAAGTACATGGAGGGTTAGAATGGTCTATAACAATCATATTTCTTCTTTCGCCATTTATTGTATTGATGTTTTCTTCACTAATGAACAAAAAGTTTAAATAATTTAATGTGAGCCCAAATATCTTCGGTGCGCAACTAAGTTCTCGCTGATTTTTTTAATGCAGTTTTATTATGAAAACATATTTATAAATGATTAATTGAATGTATTGTCCATCGCTGACTACTACTTTTTCCCATCATTCTGGCAAAGCTGGAATTCCGTCGCGGTAAAAATGTTCACATTTTGAGGCTATCCACGAATATAGTCATTTTTTAATATCTTCCTATGAGTGAAACTGCCGGCCAGCCAGACCGTGTGCCATCGAAAGAACAAGTGATAATCGGACGGCGCATATCTGGATAATATGGAGAAAATATGGAGAATATATGACGCTCAAATTCCTTTGGCTTCAACTCATAAGGAACTCAAGTTCCTTGCTTTTGAATCATTTCCATCACATGCAATTGCTTAAAAATGGCTTGGCGTGTAACTCCTAACAATGAAGCAAGCTCTACCTGCGTTTGGCACGGATCCCCATCAAGCAATGCCTCCCATTCAGTTTATTCAAAGGTTTATCATCTTCCTTTACATAGGGTTATTCATTTGCCGGTTTGGCAAGACTGTCAGCAGTTAAATACCTGTCATCTGAAGCGTTATTTATTTAGCGAGAGGTTTGCCATTTATACGCAAGTGAATAATTAACAACCGAAGAACGCGTAAAAATAGTCAAAACTTACTATAAAAGTGGTGATTCAACGTAGGCTTTAAATCGAACAAAATTTTCTCCAGCAGTGAAGCTCATTTTTCATTCGGTAGTTACGTCAACAAGCAAAATTATTGAATTAGAGCTCGGATAACCCACAAGTGATTGTGGAAAAGCCAAAAATCCAGAAAAAGTGAGTGTTTGATGTTCATTATGGCCTGGAGGTGTCATTGGGCCGTATTTGTCCGAAAATGAGAAGAACTTCAAAAGGATCCACTGCTGCCAACCAAAAGCGGTCATATAAATGACAGAGTATTTCATCGAAATCATGTGTGTGTTTTATTTAACATTGCTTGAAAATGAAAAATGTTTAACCATTTACATTGCAATAAATTAAATTGTTCATAAATTGTTGTTCCGCAAAGGGAAATCTACTAAACAGATCTTAGCCATAATTGCGCGGAACTACGGAGGACCAAATTTGAAATGTTTCCACTTGCATCACAAACAAAACGCTTCATAGGCCGCCTTTGTATGACTTTTTAAACTATTTATCCGGTTGCTAAGAACTTGGGTAGTTGAATATACTTGTGTTCGTTTTATATTGGACTTGAATACATTTTTATTTTTAGATAAGGCCATTTATATTTCTCTTACTCGCTCTCTGTTCGCTCAAATACAGGATGTCTTATGAATATTGCTACTTTAAAAAACTTCTATAAGGTTTTTAATTCGCATGTTTTTTTCTTTATTCATTTAAAAAATAATACAGTTTTATTAAACCTCTCAAAAATGTTCTCGTGGTATGTCTGACACATGAGCGACATCATTGCCGGTCAAATTCATTCCTTTAAATCATATAAATGTGTTGAGTTTGTTTTGTAAACTTCCTATTTCTATTTAGGTAACCTTGGAGACCAAACGGAATGTCAATTTCTTGGGCAATATCTTTAAAAGGGCACACACAGTGCCTTCGCCGCCCGAGGTAAAGTGAGTTTTTCGATTAGAAAAATATAAAAGTTCTACAAATTTTTAACTATTTAGACTACTAAGATACTGTAACTTGTCAAGTGCCAGATATGAGTCATGCCATGACTAAGTAATATTTGCGTCTCTCTCCCCACTCCCCAGATTTGTGCTATACTTTTTCTTCCAATAATATTTGCTAATGTTGTCGTTGTTAATTTCTTTGCCCAAATTTTTGTAAAACTTATACAAAATATATAAATTAATGTCATTTCAACAACAATATGCAATAGCAATGTTACTTAAGATAAAAGATAAACAAACTGTCAAATTAATAAAGTTGATCCAGGGCAAAACCAAAGTTTGCGCAAAGAAGTCCTTTAGGGTATATCCTATTATTTGTTGCAATATTGCATGGTTGCCAATAATTATACGAGGAGAAATGTATAAATTTGCCACTGACTTGATACAGATGGGTACACAAAGGAATATCCATTTAGTGGTTGCAAAGTTGTCGGTCTGCCAAGGCTGTCAGCTGTCATGTCATAAATACCTGTCATCTTGATTGTTATTTATTTAGTGAAAGGTTTGCCATTTAAGAGTATGAATCGTTCAATAACCGAAGAACGCGTAAAAATAATTAAAACTTACTACAAAAGTTGTGATTCAAACGTGGGCTTTTAATCAAACAAAATATTTCTCAGCTATGAAGCTCATATCTCACTCAGTGGTTATGCCAACAAGCAATATTGTCGCATATGGGGTTCAGAAAAACCAGAAGTGATTGTTGAAAAACCACTGCATGCGGACAAAGTGGCTGTTTGGTGAGCAATATGGTCTGGAGGCGTCATTGGGCCGTATTTTTCTCGAAAACGAAACCTCAAAAGAATCTTTTGCTGCAAAAAATCCAGAGGCAGTCATTTAAATGATATTGTATTTCGTACATACGAGAGCGGTACCAAAACTAGTCAAACAAACAAAGAAGACGCAGAAAGCATGGGAAGAATTTTAATTCATTAATTCAAAAATGTTG
Source organism: Philornis downsi (assembly GCA_019455685.1). Lineage (NCBI taxonomy): Eukaryota > Metazoa > Arthropoda > Insecta > Diptera > Muscidae > Philornis > Philornis downsi. The sequence goes on along the minus strand of JAHXMU010000117.1, from coordinate 398,832 downwards.
TCAGTCGCAATCGTGGAGCATTGTCTTGATGAAACAACACTTTTTTCACAAAATGCCGCCTTTTTTCTATAATTTTGTGACCTAAATGCTGTAATAAATTAGCATAATATTCACCGTTGATAGGTTTTCCTTTCTGAAGGTAATCAATAGAAATAATCCCAAGCGCATCCCAAAAAACAGACGCCATGACATTGCCTGCAGTTGGAACCATCTTCGCCTTCTTTGGACACAATTCTCCCACTCTAGTCCACTGCTTTGACTGCTCCATTGTCTTAGGTGTGAAATGGTGGACCCATGTCTCACCCATGGTTATAAATCGACGCAAAAATTTGGCTGTATTGCAGTGAAGCATCGCCAAACACTTTACTAAAACATCTTCACGATGCTGTTTACTCCATTGAGAGCAAGCACGGCACTCATCTTCAAATCTTCGGTCAATATACGATGTATATCACTTTTTGAAATTTCAGCTTGCTCAAGCACCTTCAGCCGACTATCATTCATCGAATTTCGTATGTAGAATTCCTGAAAATGTTACAGAAGTCTTAAAGCGAATCAACTTTATCAAAAACATGTGAATATGAGTAGTACAGTGAATTCGAAAGCAGCCGAGATTTTGCAGAAGATTTGTTTCGATCTGACCGGCCATTAGCTTTTTCAACACAAATTAAGTGAACAAAACAAAACATTGGCTGAAAATCATCACTTGAGTTTAAGAGAAATAATCGCTGAACTTTTCCGCGAATTGATCTATCTCCCAGGGATCAATTCAATGTTCATGATTGTTTTAATATAAAGCTCGCTGCACCCCCATTAGTTGCGAAAGACCTGAATTTTTTTCAAAAACACTGCTGGACACATGCTAGAATAGGTTAATTCCGACTCCACATTCATAAAACGCATTATAACTGGTTGTCACAGGTTTGACAAATGCAAACCAGTCAACAAACTTTCAACTGAGTTAAAACTGAAAATACCACGTTAAAGTCAATTAAGGTTTAAGGTAATGTTGACTGTTTTCTTTGATTACGGCGGTATTGTGCACTGAATTTGAAAACAAAAGAGCACGTTTAAGTTGATCAAATGTAATGTTAAGGCAGTAAAACCTGAAAATACCACGTTAAAGTCAATTATGGTATAAGGTAAGATTGGCTGTTTCCTTTGATTATGGCTGTATTGTGCAATGAATCTGAATAAAAAAGAGCACGTCAAAGTTGATCAAATGTCAAGGCAGGGTTTGACTGTTCTTGCTAAAAAGCCAGGAGATAAATGAATACTAATATGTGGATGTTATGTGATATTTGGAAGGTGCAAAATGACAAATGACAAAAGCTTAGATTTGGGGAAAGAAACGCCATGGAATTTTCAACGAAGTGTGGTCCGCAAGGTAGTGTACTAGGGCCATTATATTGATGACTTGCCAAAGTTAGGTTTTACAGGCAAATTATATATGTTTGTAGATGGCACTTGCTTACTTTATAATTATAATTATCCTTTAGTACTGCAAACACAAATAGTATATAATGCTGCGATTTAATATGAATATTTAAGGGTAAAGAAACTAGTTTTGAGTGCAAGCAAAACTAAAGTCGTGAGACTTAGACCAAGACTTTATATTAATAATACAAATATGATCGTATATGTTGATGGTAATATTATAGAAGATGATGCACTCTCATTTGACGTATCTTCCTTTCGCGTCTGCATATACCATGTCTACCCATCTGTCTAAAAGCTCTACAAACGGCTCAGAATAAATCTTTAAAAACTGTTTTTAATCTAACTATAAGATTCAGTATATCTTCTTTATATAAAGATTGTGCTACAAATGTTTTACCTGTTAAGGGATTATACAAATAATAACTTATGCTCTACGAGCCACAAATCAATAAATGGAATTGGAGTCTCTACAGCATCTTTTCATAGAAATATATCATACACCCAAAGATCAATCCGTCAAGCAATGGTTTTAAATGTCATGTTTTGCCGGTTAGAGTTGACCAATCAATGTGGTACACTTGCTGGACCATTTGAGTATAATCAATTGCCAGTATACTTGAAAGAAACTTCAGTTTTATCGGATTTTGAAGTCCAATTAAAAAAATATTTGATAGATAATTTGGAAATGCTTCTAACATAGCTCTTTTTATCTCTCCTATTATTAAATATTTTAATGTTATGGTAGTATTATATGAATGGTTTTAGTTGCCTCTCAGCCTCTATGAAGCCAATCCGACGGTGAGGCAATATTATAAAAAAATTGTAGTTATCTTATTAAATTGTAATAAATGATTTATTTTAAAAAAAATTGATTTCTTGGAAGGACTGCTGGCAGATCCGCCTGTATTTAGTATTTTTTAAAAAAAAAAAAAAAAAAAAAAAAACAATAGACATGCACTAGGTTAGAAGGGCACCTAATGTTTTGTACTGTCGAAGCTTATATACCCTCTACAATGGACCACAATCCACGGTACTGGAGAGAGGCATTCTTAACTACATAGAAATTTATAAGCTTTATTTGATCTCCAAATATTTGTAATTTGTAATTTTTACAAATAGAATGTCGATCATTATATAAAGAAGCGTAAATAAATGTTTTCCCTAACACTTTTAACCAAACACTTTGAAGCATAAATAAAACTTCAAACCAACGTTTTAAGTACTTCTCTATGAAGGTTTTGCTAGTGGTTCAGAACTGTTTCGCTGGAAGCGATATAAATGCATGGGTAGCATTTTTAGAAGTGGTGAAAATATAATTCTTTTCCAATGGTTTCCAAATATTTTGCTGGGTTATATTATTGTTAGTAAATATGCCTAAAATAAAAGCTGGTTGGAATTGGTAGAATTGCCCATATTTTTTTATAAAAAGGAGAAGTTTTTCTCTAACAGCAGGCAATCAAAAATAAACAGTTGCTGGCTATGGTTTGCAAGAACTGTGAAACTAATAATTAATTGATTTGTCTTGAACACTTGAGCCCATAAAGCCGCAAGTACTAAATATCGTGCCACGGTCGATCACACTGGATTGAACATCTTGTGGAATTCCTTCGACTTGAATCCTTTGAAAATCCGTTAACTCGCAGTTGTTAAAAGATCTCTTTAAACTAAAATAAAGCTAAATTAAGCATCTCATATTGAATGTTGTTCAAGTTAGTTGCAAAAATTGCGTTTTTCTGCCCAAAGATAGCTGTTACCACACATTCCTTTAAATGTTCAACTATTTGCTTCGCTGTTTGCAACCTACACAATTGTTCATACATTCTTCATAAATTTCTGCCGGTGCTAAGTATATTTCATAATTTCATAACATCACACCCGCCGGCTGTAAAACGAAAAGGTTTCTGTTCCTTCTCGTAAATTTTTGAGGTTTTAATACCACAAACGAAAAACTCGCAGTCAGAAAAATATTCTACGCCTGCGGGGGAGGGTGCTGCATAATATATGATAGAACAACGAGTGGGCGTTCTGTTTATGGGTGTCATTTCCATTTTGTTTGTGAAGTATTTTCCAGTTCCAGTTTGCTTATTTTGTTTATGACTTCAAATAAACAAATAGACCAACTCAAGACTAAGGATAGCTGTTACCACACATTCCTTTAAATGCTCAACTATTTGCTTTGTTGTTTGCACCCTACACAATTTTGAAAATCACTGCGTTTTACTTCTAAATTGTTTATACAATTCTGCCAATGCTAAATTATTTCATAATTTCATAACATCACACGCACCGACTGTTAAAAGGTTTCTGTTCCTTCTCGTAAATTTGTGAGGTTTTAATACCACATACGAAAAGATCGCAGTCAAAAAAGTACTCTACGCCTGCAGAGGAGGGTGCTCCGTAACATATGATAGAACAACGAGTGGGCGTTCTGTTTATGGTTGTCATTTTTATTTTGTTTGTGAAGTATTCTCCAGTTCCCGTTTTTTTTTTATTTTGTTTGTGACTTGATATAAACAAATAGATCAACTCAAGCGTAAACATATTTTATTATTTTAGACATTTTTTCTTGCTGCTCTTTAGGGGAATAGAAGTCAATGATTCCTTTTTTAAGGGATCGTCCTTAATGTCATCTAGTGTTATCGTGTCAAAGTACACAAATCGTCTATTATTATCATTATTATAATTTAATGACTGCTTTTTAATTTTAATAAAGTATTAGATTAGTACATAACATTTCATATGGGAACTGTCTTTCAGTAATGTCATGTTTGGGTAATGAAATGAATCTAATTACATATCACTACATGATGGTGGTTGGTTTCATATCGTTGGGTGGGAACTAAATGATAATTACTTATATAACAGCTATCTATCTACAATTCGAGTCCTTCTATTAGAGCTATGGAAAATTTTAAATAACTGCAGGAGAATTTTCAATTAGATGTGTCATGCAATTTATGCTTGTCAGCCACTGGCAACAAATTGATATCATACGTTCGTTCATAATAAACATCAGTATTTTGCATTTGTACATCAATCATCGAGATCAACCATATGAGAGTAATTCATCATATAAATAAGACATAAATTTCAATAAACACGTATGTGCTAATTAGAAATATTAATCACTATACGAGGTGTGTTCACAAAATGAGGTGAATTCTCATTATTCATAAAAAAATATATTTTTTTATTCATCAACTTCTATTTTATCTCCTTCAAAGTAGTTCCCCTCAGATATAATACACTTTTGCCAGCGTTTTTTCCCAACCCACGAAGCAGTTCTGGTATGCACTTTTTGGTATGTCTTTGAGCTCTCGCAGCGATTCGGTTTTTATCTCTTCAATCGTCACAAAACGCCATCCTTACATACGTCTCTTCAATCTTGGAAACAGGAAAAAGTCGTAGGGGACCAAATCTGGTGAATACGGCGGCTAAGGCATGATAACGGTGTTGTTTTTGGCTAAATAATCTCTCACAAGCAAAGATGAGTGAGCAGGTGCATTATCATGATGCAAAAGCCATGACTTTTTTTCACAATTCCGGGCGTTATTTTCATTTTGCTTCACGCAAACGGCGCATAACTTCAAGATAATACTCCTTACTTACCGTACGACCTTCTGGCAAGAACTCCTGATGCACTACGCCATGGTAATCGAAGAAAACAGTGAGTAAAACCTTAACATTTGATCGAACTTGACGTGCTTTTTTTGGTCTTAGCTCTACTGGACTCTTCCGTTGGGACAAATAGGCATTGGTTTCGATACCACAACCATATACCCATGATTCGTTACCAGTTATGACTCTTTAAGGAAAATTTGGATCATCGTAGGCGTCATTCAACAATTCCTGAGCGATGCTCATGCGACGGTGTTTTTGGTCAAAATTCAGCAATTTTGGAGCGAACTTCGCTGCCAAACGCTTCATGCCCAAAATTTCCGAAGAGGTTGCATGGCATGAACCAACCGATATGCCGACATCCTCGGCAACGTCTCTAATTGTGATTCGATGATCCTCCATAATAATTTTCTTCAATTTCTAAACATTTTCATCGGTTGTCGATGTGCTGGGGCATCCAGAGCAAGCGTCGTCATTCACATCTCCTCGACCTTCTGTGAAAAGTTTGTACCACTTGTACACATTTTTTTGACTCACGGTACTCTCACCGTATGCCACTGTCAACATTTCAAGTGTTTTTGAGCATTTAATTCCATTTTTTTACACAAAATTTGATGCAAACTTCTTTGATCCATTTTTTTCGACAGCAGAAAATCGCCGAACACACAAAACACTTGTCTTATTTCTGCCTCTCACAAACAAACTAAACATGCTATATGGATAAAACCGTCAACATATCTTCGAGACGAGTGTACGAACATAAAAAAAATAATAATCGAAAGTCGATTGTACGTAGCCCGCGAAATTTGAAAATTCACTTTATTTTTTTAACGCACCTCGTACATCGGTTTTTAGACAATATGATAATGTTTTTTGTTTTTATTTTCATTAGTGTGCTTTTGATAACGTTGTTTAAGGTAAGCGGCTTATCAGGCCACTGCTTTCGATCCTGGTGTTGGGACTGCCAACGACCGCTAGTCTGCCAGGAGTTAACGTTCGGTAACACAAATTACTACTGGTACAAGACGTATCACCATTTATGTTTCTCAACTAATCGCCTTCCCACTTTGACTACACATATTACCTACTAATCTAAGACGTATCACCATTTATGTTTCTCAACTAATCGTCTTCTTAATTTAGCTACTATCAGACGGATGTCTGATGCCATTGCCAGGAAATACTTGCCCGAAAGTCGAAAGTTGTGAGCTTTTGGGGAAATTCTCCAAAGAGTTCTGTTTGCTACCAAGTGAATAACAATCAGCAGGCCCAAATTAGAAATTCGATGATATATTATGAACAGAAAACTGCCCGATGTTACTGCAACTTTCTCAAACATTAAAATTCAACATTAAAAGAGTCAACAAAAATGGGTCTGGCGGTAAACGAGGACAAAACAAAGTTATTTGTTTCAACGAACAAAGAGTCTGCTCGCTTGGAACGCTGTATGAACATTGACAACTCTAATTTTTGAATGGTGAATGGATTTATCTACCCCAGGCCCGCTGTAAACAAAAGGAATAATGTTAGCATGAAAATTAAGAGAAGAGTTTTGCTTAATAACAGATGATACCATGGGCTAAACAAGCGATTTAATAATAAACCTCATTCTTAATAAACGAAGATTCGACTATACCAGATATTGGTTTTATCCGTGTTTTTGTATTTCGCAGAATCCTGGGTCATGACACAATCGGATGAATCAGTGCTGGGATTCTTCGAGAGGCAGATACTTTGGAAAATATATGGACCCACCATCGTTAATGTAGAACATTGGCGTCGTATGAACAATGAGCTGCATGAGCTGTATGCCGACACTGACGTGATTCAGCGCATCAATATACAGCGATTGCGTTGATTCGGTAGTGTTATGTGAATGGACCTCCAGCACGAAAAGTTTTCGATAACAAACTCGCAGGAGAAAGCGACCAAAATCTAGTTGGAAAGACCAGGCTTTTGAAGTGCTATTGAAAATTGGTGTGATGAATCGGAGGAGAGGCGCAAAAAACCGAAGCGTTTGGAATTATTTTCTGTGTGCGGCATATAATAGATAAGAATGTCTATTCTAGCCACCACCTAAGAAGAAATATAAATTAATTAATTTCATAACATTTTGATATTAATTTTGGAAAAAAATAAGAATCTTTATTAACAAACTAACGATAAATACTACTATTAAACAAGAATTAAGACATATGCTGCACTTATGCCGTATTCTTTATATATGAGCCATTGCTGTGCGATAACATTTTCAATTTATGGAGGCTTGTTGTCAAAAAACGCTTTCCCGCTTATTAATGAATTAAAGTTCGTATTGCTTCATCACGCACTTTATTCACCAGATTTAGCTCCCTCAGACTATTTCCTATTTCCAAACTTAACAAAATAGCTCGGTGGTAAAAGATTTGCCAACAATGAAGAGATGGAGTCTGCGCTTGTTGGCTGGACAGACAAAAAACTAGTCAACGATAATTTAATGCTAAATATTTTAACAAGAATGTGGAAATAATTTCGAAAACATATTAATACTAATATTTTAATTTAGTTTTGTAGAGAGTTGATATCATTTGTACTATCTATAGTTCTATTTCTATAATTTAATTTATTTCCCATTATCATCTGTAAATAAATTACAAAAACAGAAACAAAAATAATATCTCGAATTTCGATCCAGTCGAAATGGATACACCCTCCATCAGAGAACTTTGAGAAGCTATTTTACTGGTGTATACGAGTATACTATCAAAAATATCACCTTTCCAATCACTGCGTAAATATCTGGGCAATACCTACAGGGTGGGCCAAATAAGACCTACTAAGCGTATTGCAGTCGTTGTTGGTGGTCTTGCGGTAGCAGCGCTTGCACAATTTGAATTTTGTGTGGGTACATCCTAAGATCCAACTTTAAAATTCTACGTAATGTCGTTCTGAAAATGCCCAATTGGCTGGAACGACGGCGAGTTGAGACAGAAGGATCGTCTGCAACACTCTGCCGCACAGTTTCCACGTTGTCTTCAGTGCGAATATTTCGATGGGCACCTCGTCCAGGACGGTCGGCCACTGAACCCAATTCCTCAAAACGACCGATCAAACTCGTAATCATGAAGGCTGTGGGAGCTGATCTGGAATTAAAATGTTGCCGATATTTACGCTGCGTTAAAACAATTAATCGTTGACAAGAATAGAAAAACTCGATAATTTTAACGCGTCATTTAGCCCACCCTGTATAATCGCTTGGGAGGTATGTAGAGGTAAGGTTTTACTTTGTTTTATGTGACTTCTTTTAGTTACTCTTAACTACTACTCCTATATTAGACAAAAAAAAAAACAAATTTGAAACAGCATTTGAATCATCTACTATGATATGTCCTCTACGGCCAGACCATTAATTCAAACTTGTACTTTCAACAACTGGGCAATTCGAGGCGACCTGATTTGGTAAACAGGAGAGGAATTAGTGATATCTTATACAAGTTATAGTCCGAGCGTAATACCTGTTCTTATCTAAGGCAAATGATTTTGCTTGTGAAACGTTCGCCTCAAGGAGCTTATGAAAATCGAATGTTCCAGTTTTTACCCATAAGAACAGGGGTTTCTATGAGAAGGACATAATGGAATTACCTTCTAAGTGGCAACAAGTTATAGCGCTAAACGGTGCATAATTTATTTAAATTGGATTCTGCTTTCAATGTCAAGCAAAAATGAAGAATCCAAAATTCAAAAACTTTTTTTTTACAGTGTTCATTACGGGACCTCCTCAGTTATTGTTTTAATGGTCGGCTATAATTCAGTTAAATTCCTTGGTTTCGGTTTGTACACATCTTGCTGGACATAATCCCATAAAAAAGCCTGATCCCGTCAGGTCAGGTAATTTTATGGACCAGCGAAAAGATAAAGTGGAGTTTCTGGATGTTAAGTTGCTTGACAATTTGTAGGAACTCCGTCATAACCTGTCTGGCTATGTGTGCAGTTGCTCTCAAATGCTGTTGAAATTAATGTGTCTTTGACGCAGTTCTGGGTAAAAACCAACTCCTTCAACATCATTAAATAAAGGTGGCCATTGATAGTTACTGTTACACCGTAGCAAGATTTGTGCGCCTCTTATATATAGATATAGCTTAATTTGTCACAAATACATCAAATTCTATACCATACTGTGGGGAGTAAAGGATTTGATTTTACCAAAACTTTGAATTTTCGGAATTTTGTTTATTTTTTTTTTTTGACCAAAATGTAATGAAAGAACATTTTAGTCAGAAATAAGATTTCTTAAGAAACTTTTGCTCATTGTATTTAAATAATTAACCGATTTCAAATCAATGTATAAATTATCTGCGACTTTGTTATGATTACAATCAACCTCGTATGTAAACAAATCGAACTATAGCTTAATTTGTCACAAATACATAAAATTCTTTACCATATTGTGGGGAGTAAAGGATTCGATTTGACCAAAACTTTGAATTTTCGGAATTTTTTTGGTCAGAAATAAGATTTCTTAAGAAACTTTTGCTCATTGTATTAAAACACTTAACCGATTTGAAATCAATCTGTAAATTGTCTGTTATTTTCTTTTTTTGATTACAGCCAGATCATTTAACAGAAGCAGGAGTTTTAATTGTTAAATTACTTCAAATAATAAAAAAAATTCAAGAAAATTTTTCCTAAAAAAAAAATTATTAATATGTAGGTGTTTAGATGGCCGTCCATCCATTTAAACAAATTCTGTCTCACTTTCTGAATAAATAAATATTTTCGTCTATAGCCAATTGTTACTAATGAAACGATCAACATATTATATTCGCCTTCCAAAGCAGGGGGTATAACCAAAACCACAAATAAACTGAAGCAGTCTAATATTTCAATTTATAAAATAAACAAAAGTTAAAAAAAAAAACACCAAAAACTGGTATTTGATATTAAATTCTTCAAATGACTCTCGCGATAGAGATGATTCTGGTCTATGAATGCTGCTCAAACGGCGATCACGTCTCTTGCATTTAAATTAACGTCGATTTCTTTTTTTTTGCATATTTATTTTTTATATATTTTAAATATTTTGTTGTTTATTTTCGCACACGTTTTTCTCTCGTTTCTCTCAGTATAGTTTTGCAAACGTAGTCTAACGTGGAATCTTTGCAATTTCATTTGTATTATCTGGCAAACTGATAACCCGGTGTTAACATTTTTATGATTATTAATTAGCCATATAAATATTTGATAATCCGTTGGAAGTTTAAAATTTTTTTTTTTTTATATTATTTGTACGATATCGTTCTGTTAATGCTGTTGCTGTCGATTTCATTTTATTATTGGTTGCTAATGGCTGTGTATAATCAACCGCTCGCTGTACTCAACAGCAATAGTACCAATAACAACAATAAGCTATAATTTATAGATTTTTCTCACGATATCTGCCAGTTGATTGTTGCGGCTCATAAATTATGCACAAGAATGCCAATTAATTGAATTTGTTAGCGTTGCTGTCATGTCCGCTATGTAATAAATAAGGCTATTCCCCTGTGGACAGTTGCATTGTTTACTCCAGGATGTTTAAATGAAATTACAATAATTAGATTTGCATCACATAATTCATTGAATTGAAATCCGTTTAGCCAGCTGTAAGTTGTCAATGTGACACATTTTCATCAAATATTCATGATATTAATTGCAGCGTTTTTTCTTTAATGTTTTTGCATTTTAAGTCTCTTTTAAACTTTGCTACTCAATACTTTACAGTCGTAAATGAGGGAGAGGACTTCCTCGGAGTGGAATCTAACTCCGCTTTAATATTGGTAGGACAGAGACCATTGAAAAGGAAATATTGAATTACATAACGGTGACCAATTTCTTTCCATGTCCAAGAGTTTGAATAGAAATTTAAGGTTTCTGCCAATTAATGGATAAAATATTACATTTTAGTAGGGGATAGACGAAAATAAGAATAAAAGCAAAATTTTACACGGAGAAAGGAAACGTTATTCTCACATTGCACTTAAAAAGTAATTGTTTAAGACCAATCTAAAAAAGTCAGAGTTTTAACCGGAATCTTTATTCCACATCCGCCAATTTGTAATAGAATATCTTTTGTCACTCTTTTATATGAAACATATATTTTCACTGTCGTGTAATACATCTTACCAAAAGGTTTCTCTCGTATTCTAGCGGTGAGAATTGCTCCACAACTCTGGCTTACAAGGCCTATAACAATTTAGTCTTAACTAACTCCTTATCCAATCTCACTGAAATAAAGTCGTGTTTCTCATCCCGAAGAGCAGCTGAAGAAAAGATATTTAAACCCCGAAGCATTTTGTTTCATCAGAAATAAGGCAAATATCCCATATGTTGCAGCACAAACAATGGTCTTCTTCTTTGATGGCGAATGGAATAGACTTCTTTATCTGCTATACGCCGCTCGTAGAAAATAATTCCAAGCGCTTTGATCTCCTGCGCTTCTCTAAGTCATCACACCATGTTTCGGTAGAATTTTAAAAGCCTGGTCCTCCCAACGGAGTTTTGGTCGCCCTCATCTGCGCCGTCCATCGAGTTCGTTGTCGAAAACTTTGCGTGCCGGAGCATTTGGGTCCATCCGCACAACATAATCCAGCCAACGCAATCGCTGTATATTAATGCGTTTGATCACGTCGATGTCGGCATATAGCTCATACAGATACTTTTATAATTATATTATATAACTATAAGTATTTGTATTATATTTTGTGGAGTACTTTTCTCTAGAAAATTGCCAGTACTGATTCATTCGTTTGCGTCATAACCCAGAATCAAGACAGGTAGAACCAACGTCTGGTACAGTCGGATTTTCGTTTGTCGAGGGAGGGCTTTATCATTGAATCGCTTGCTTAGCCCATAGTAACGTCTGTTAGCAAGCAATCCTCTCCTCTTTATCTCCATCCTGACATCATTCGTTTTGTTTACAGCGGAATCGAGGTAGATGAATTCTTCCACCACTTTAAAATTATGGTTGCCAACATTCACACAGTGTCTCAAACTAGTAGACTCTTTGTTCGTTGGAACCAATAACTTTGTTTTGTCCCTGTTTGCCACCACACCCATTTCAGCTGCTTCTTTCTCGATGCTTGAGAAGGTTGCAGTAACATCTCGCAGTTTTCTGCCAATGATGTCAATGTTATCTGCATATGCGAGTAACATATGGTTTTTGTTAAAGATGGTACCAGTTGTGTTAACTGCAGCTTTCTTCATAATCATCTCCAACAGTATGTTGAAGAGGTCGCACGATGGACTGTCGCTCTGCCTAAATCCTCGTTTGGTATAAAAAGGCTCGCTTAGATCTTTGGTTATCTTTATTGAAGACTTCGTGTCAGTCAGCGTCATCCTACAAAGATGTATAAACTTCGTGGGAATTGCAAACTCGGACATGGGCTTATAAATTTTTGCCGTATCGGGCTATTGAAGGCAGTTTTGTAATCTACGAAAAGATAGTACGTGTCGATATGTTTTTCTTGGGTCTTCTGCCAAGTATCTGGTCAGTTGTTGATTTACTGTTGGTCTAAAGCCATACTGATAAGGTTCAATCAGGTCAGTCAGAATCGGATTTAATCTTCCACATATCATACTTGACAGGACCTTATAAGCAATGGTTGAAAGACTGATATCGCGATAATTTTTACAAACACTTGGCCTTTTTTTTAACACAACACAGTACTCTCAAATTCCAATCATCGGGCATGTTTTCCTCGAGAAAAATCGTATTTAGGAGCTGATGCAGGCTGTTTCTCAGCTCCTCGCCACCAATTTTAAACAGCTCTGCTAGCAGGCTTTCAGCACCCGCAGCTTTTTTGTTCCACAAACAATACCCTATACTAATTCTATTCGTTTTTTCCCCTCAAATTAATTCTTCGGGAGAATATCTGTCACCACACCATCCCCCATATGCAGTTATACCATTGTGAAGATTGTTGTTTCTTGTGTAGGTATATAGAGCCTGATCACATATTAGAAAAAGCAATTTAGCACCTTCACAAAACCAAGAATATATCCAAGTTACGATCATGGCCTTGCAAAATTCCGCTTAGCTTTGACACTGTTCATTACAAGTTGCTTACAGGCATAAGAATGGTTCATCGTAATATCTATCAGATCTCCCTGCCAATTTTAAATTAAAAAATTATAAATTGTTCGGGATTTCGTACAATAAACAACAATATTAAATACTGTTTATATACACATATTGAATATTTCTCGAATATACATTAACATACAAAACATTGCTTTAAAATATTTGCGCGTGTTTTTTTTTTATATTCTGCCATCATAATATAGCCTTTTGATACCAAAGAGATATACATAAAAATTTTACATAAAATCAGCGGATATAATCCATAGCATTTGCATTTTTAAAACCTAATAATATATGTGGCAAACAGATTTAAACAGATCATTAAAACTTTGCTATATCTGTCTAACGCAATAGTATAAAATGAATATACTCGTATGACGCTATTAACTCTATGAGAAACTTTACCAGTCAAGGGTATTAATTAAGAGTATTCTTCTCTTGGATGGAACTTGGATTAAAGAAATTGTTAAATTAAATATGAAATTCCTTATGATTGCAAATATATTTCCTTTATTTTGCCAAAAATTTCTTGAACACTTTACGTTTTAAATTAAATTTTATATACAGGGTGAGCCATAAGGGTGTTGGCGATTTAAATATTCAATTAAAAAAAAAAACTACGAAACATAAAAAAAATATATTTGTATTTTTAAAAAGTAGAAGCATGGGAATTTTTAAGACTTAAAAATAATGTTGTCCAAATGGCTTCCCTCGGCTGCTTGACACTCTTGGAACCGAAGTCGCAAATTTTGGAAAACTTGTTGAAAAGTTGTTCTCGGTATTTTGTTACTTTCCTGAATAATGTTCCTCTTCAACTGCTCTAAATTGGTCGGATTATTTTCGTAGACTACCGATTTGAGGTAGCCCCATAGAAAATAATCGCATGGAGAGAGATCGGGGCTACGTGGGAGCCATTCAATATCCCCCCTTTTCGAAATGAGTTTTCCAGGAAAAACATTTTTCAGCAGCTCTATGGATACCCTAGCCGTATGACATATGGCCCTATCCTGTTGAAACCACATCCTCGAGGTATTGCCTTGAAGTTCTTTCAAAGCTTCGCTCTAACCGTCATCGCATGCCCTCTTTCGTCCTCAAAAAAGTATGGTCCAATAATACCGGTTGACGTTATCCCAGTCCACACGACAAGCTTAGGGCAGTGAAGTGGACGTTCATGCAAGCGTCGGGGATCAGTCTCGGACCAGAACCGACAATTTTGCTTGTTCACATGGCCATTAAGGTGAAAATTGGTCTCATTACTAAAAATCACGTTGTTGAAATTGTTGAACCGCTCTAGCATCAAATTGACAAAGTTAAGTCGGTTATTGGCATCATCGGGTTTTAATTCTTGGACTATCTGAATCTTATAAGCCTTCAAATGCAAATCACGTTTCAAAATTCGTCGTAAAGTTGTTCTTTTGACATCCAAAGACTGACTTCGAACAACATATCCCCCTGCCACCCCGCGCCACGCGTTACCGAGAAACTGAAGAATTAAATCGCCAACACTCATATGGCCCACCCTGTACAAAACAACGCATAAATAAAGTCTACAATTTCTTTAAGTGTAGTATACCAACTTCAAATATTGTATATTTCCTGCGTAGATTTGGTACGTTATAATGAATGCCATTAATTAAATTACTGCTAATTATTTATTTACACACATTATCAACTTGACGAAATTCTAGAATAAACTATAGATATATTACATCATACCAGCATTACCATCTATTAATGTATATATTTTGTAGCATATACATATATATAATTAAAATAACCACATTCCCTACATATGCAACACATTAAAACCATCACATTTTTGTGCACATCCAGCTCATACGAGAGCGATCCCAAAACTAACTAACTGAACTGTCGTATAGATGGTGTCAGCAGTTTGAAAAAAAAATCTTTTAATAAAAAGTGGCAACCTCATAAAATATATGTTTTATGTTTCAAGGCGCCACGTTGTTTAGTATTTTTATTTGAGCCATCAAAAGTAAACGATCTTAGAGAATTTGTAAATATGGAAAAAGTAGTCACCATTATGTCATTCAGTATTCCCATTTGAAACGTTTCACTGCAACCAATATTAAAGTCGAGCTATATTGTATTGTAGTGGAGTCTGCTCCTTCATGCACGACTCTAAAATATTGGGCACCAGAGTTTAAACGAGGCCGTACGAGGTACTCAAATGAACACCGTAGTGGTCGACCAATTGAGGTGTCCACGCCAGACGCTGTTAAGAAAATTCACAAAATGGTGTTGGATGGTTGTCGCCTAATGGTGCGTAAGCTAACTGAAATGATAGACATTTCAAAAAGTGCTATACTTCGTATATTGACCGAAGATTTGAAGATGAGAAAGCTGTGAGCAAGATGGATGCCGCGCTTGCTTTCAATACAGCGAAAACAGTGTCGTGAAGATGATTCTTAAGAGGTTTTGGCGATGTTTCACTACAATAAAGCCGAATTTTTGCATCGATTTATAACCATGGATGAGACATGAGTCCACAATTTTGCAGCTGAGGCAAAGAAACAAAGAAAGCAGCGGACTTAAATGGAAGAATCGTGTCTGAAAGAGATGAAGACGGTTTCATTTGCAGGCAAGGTTATGACATCTTTTGTTTAGGATGCGCATGGAATTATTTTTATTGATTCTTTTCACAAAGGAAAAATTTATCAACGACGCATATTATGCTAATTAATGACAGCGTTTAAGTGATGAAATTGTGAAAAAAGGCCTCATTTGGCAAAATAGAAAATGTTTTTTCACGAAGACAATGCTTCAGTTTACACATCCACTATTGCGATGGCCAAAATTAATAAGTTAAAGTTCGAATTGCTTCATCACGCACGCATTGATTATTCGCTGGATTAGCTCCATCAGACTATTTTCTATTTTCAAGCTTAAAAAAATGGCTCGGTGATAAAAATTTTGCCAACAATAAGGAGGTGGAGTCTGCAATTGATGGCTATTTTAAGAAGTTTGGTAGTTCTTACTATAAACAGGGTGCAGAAGCTATTGAACAATGAGAAGGTGGAGCCTGCAATTGATGGCTATTGTAAGAAGCTCGGTAGTTCTTACTATAAACAGGGCATAGAAGCTATTGAACAATGAGGGGGTGGAGTCTGCAATTTATGGCTATTTTAAGAAGTTTGGTAGTTCTCACTATAAATAGGGCGTTGAAGCTATTGAATATCTCTGGAGAGAGTATATCGAGCTGGAATAAGATTGTGTTGAAAAATATAAACAACATTTCCCAATTTTTTGTGTCTTCTTTTTTGTAAGGTCGGCTCGTTTTGGGACCTCACTCGTATAACTTACATTGCCATTGCCATAGATGTTGATTATTATTCATATTTCCCGACTGACCAACGCTGTGACAAATTGTGATAATTAGCAACAACTAATACATTTTGACAAAATTATATTAATTTTGTGCACAGACTTATGGACGCTAAATATGACTCTATGCATGTTTACGTATATGAACATATGTTACATTACATAATACATTATGATTGTCAGGGCTTGGAGATTGATGGCAATCCATTCTTTTCTAGCTGCTCAGATGAAGAAAATTTTCCAAAAAAATAAAAAATATATACCTATACTTAATGGTGATGGGGAAAGAATGAAAAGCAAAGTGATGAAAGTGTGTAATTTGTTGCACGCTCCAATGCCTCTTTCCCCAAAATGGGAGATCAGAATTTTATTATTTGAACGATGATTTGCAGGATATAGAACTGAAAATGTTAAATCTACTTTCTATGTATTTCTTGGTCAGAAGTATCATTTTTAAGAGCACTCCCTTGCATCCCATAAGTGGGATATTGGAGAGCTTGTCACATGTAGTGAGTTTATGCTAATTCCATTTTTAAATTCACTGAATTAACCCCGCGCTTTAATGGAGATACTGAATTGCAGTTCCGTCCTTGAAATAGCTCAAGATTTCTTCAAACAAAAAGCACAAGGAGGTGTTTTGCGACTCATAGCTTCATAGACAATGGCTTCATTTCCAACTCTAACATGAACGAATTTCGAATCATGAGGTAATCAAGAGATCTTAGAAAATTATGCAAATTATTTAGAATCTTTGAACAGTTTATCGTACGCATTACTGATATTCTCAATTAAGCTACAGTGGTAGTCAACCATTTTAAACAGTTTTATTTACTTTGATGATATATGAGTATATTCATGGTATATTTCAGTTTCTTGCAAAATCGTAGCACTTTGAAACGATTTTCTGTTAAAATAAAGCAGTTTCACAAAATTTCGCAATATTTAAAGAAGATGGAGTGAAAAGTTGTACATATTTTAACACATTTTTTCTTATCACTTACAATCTTAATACCCGAACCCTGGTAATAACATAGCTATGTGAACAATTTTCCACTTTTACAAAAACCAACAGCTATACAGCTGTACCGGCCACACTAGTTCATAGCCGCAAATTTATGCATCAAAGGGTATGTTGGTGGTTGGTCAACGGGTTGCGGATACTTGAAAATTTTGCAATGTCACAGCACAGAAACTTCTTATGACTATGACATGATACGAATAGCATTGACTGACACATCAGTTGTATGGATATTGACAGTATGTCACAGTAGTGTAGCACATGCTTAATGAGTAATTAATTAATATCATGTAATCCACACACAACTTGGGTTTTCATTTAAACGCTGTTGTCCATAAAATTTAATGTATGAGACTGGTTGCTTTCAGCCAAATGTCGATACTGGATAATAAACGATTTCTTTTAATTTAATATTTTGAAATTATGCTGTTTATGTTAACCATAAAATTATAAACTGTCATTATGTGGAATAAATTGCAAATATTGATCTCATAAATGGTTGCTCACATCAACAGATTCACTAGGTATGCATTCTATGCATTCGACAAATGCTTGTAATATATTTTCAAATACATCTTATTCAACAATTCAATATTTGTAATGTAATGAATGCAAATAATATAATCTGATTTACTATTAATTGAATAGAAGAATCGTTTAACTGGTGCAGCAATTTGTTCAACATTTTTGGTGGTTAGAAAATGTCAATATTTAGTTGTAGCTGCATAGACTTTACTATTTGCAACCATGTACATATCATTACCGACATCAATTAAACCGTTCCATTGAAATGTTGAAATATTTGCATTCTGCATTGTAGTATTCGGTGTTAATTAGTATTTGTTTTGCCTTGCCTAAGGTTCGTTTGGAATTAAATCCAAATATTTATCCTAATTTCATTAGAATGGGCCCAACGGCGTTGTGATGATGATGATAACCTTTTATTTGCTCATACCGTATTTGAAACATAATGATGGAAATGCTCAATGATCTGTTAAATGCATAGATGATTGCAACAAATCATTAAAGCCAATACAATTTTCAAATAAATCCAGTTTTAGTAAACTGGATTTAATAATGAATTATGTAAACTTAATGAATTATGTAAACAATTTTCAGTAGTATTTCAAGAGATACATAATGCAGATAAAAATGTTTCGCAATTTCATGCCCTTTAAACATTTTGTGCAATTTTTTCTTTAGCCAGGAGCCTTCAGGAGTTTGATAAGTTTTTCATTCCTCTTATTACATACCAAAAGTATATAACTGATACCTCATGTAGTTTATATATTAGATTTAGCCACGAAAATTTGAGTAGATTTGTTCTTATCCATCTGTATGAACTTACAGCGTTTATACTTACTTATAATTATCTGAAATTAAATTAGTTAATACTTAATTTGTACTTCAAAAATGTACTTAAATTGAATTGCCAATCAATGTAAAGGTCGCATTTAATCGTGAATTAATTTTGTTTAACTATGCTATAAATTTTACTTGTTACCTATTGTGAATTGATTAGTGAATTGTAAATAGATAAATCGTAAAGTGACAAGTTAAGTTAGTATGCCAAAAACGGCACTTCTTTGCATCACATCATAGCGAGTTGTCATTTTTACCCTCATCTCGAATTCTACATTAAAATTACTTATAATAACGTGAACAGAACTTCCGTTGTTCACCAATCATTTCATAAGCATTTATAGTAAGGTAAACCCGCTATCCTCAAGGATCTATTCACTATCTCTAATCCTTCGGGGTTTAATCTCTTGTTTTCTACTCCTACCTAAATCCTAATACAATTTCTCGTTGTACGAGAGATTATAAGCATCTAAGGCTATACTCAATTTCTAGAGCTAACCCTCTACCGCAAAACAATTGAAATCTGCCTTTACCAAAGATATAGTCCACATCCTAACAACCACAACTTCGTTGAAGATCGATTGGAATCCACGTCAACCGCTATCATCAAACTCTCCAAACGCTAACACCAGTCGACCCTTTCCCCCTTAGCACAAACGCTAACGTTTGTTCAACATCCGTTCGCTGACCTTCGTAATATCCCTTGAAATGTGATGTTTGATTATTATCCAGCAAAAAATGGAATTAATCAAAAAGGATATATTTTTCACTGTTTCCAAAACCTGTGATTCGTGTGCGTTTTTATCACTTTCAAAGAAGTGTTATTACGTCACTCCCAAAAGCAGTTCTTAGTAAGCTGAATTGCATCGAAGCAAAAATATTTTTTTTTTTGGTTCAACTTTCATGTAGTTCAGTGACAGTAGAGTCTCCTTAAAAGCTGCAAACATGATGACTTAATAAAAAATCAGTTTTGTAAACCTTTTGTAAAAATTCAATGGATGATAAACTGTTGTAACTGTAATGAATATATTTACGAGGTGTG
>JAHXMU010000117.1:320730-368006 GCA_019455685.1 Philornis downsi | reverse complement strand
TGAATTATTAATTAATTGATTATTTGACTAATTGATTAATTGATTAACTGATCAATTGATAATTTGATTAATTCATTAATTGATAATTTGATTAATTGATTATTTGATTAATTGATTACTTGATTAATTGATTAATTGATTAATCGATTAATTGATTAATTGATTAATTGATTAATTGATTAATTGATTAACTGATTAACTGATTAATTGATTAATTGGTCAATTGATTAATTGATAAATTGAGTTTTTAATTAATTGATTATTTGTCTAATTGATTAATTGATTAACTGATTAATTGATAATTTTATTAATTCATTAATTGATAATTTGATTATTTGATTAATTGATTACTTGATTAATTGATTAATTGATTAATTGATCAATTTATTAATTGATTAATTGATTAATTGGTTAGTTGATTAGTTGATTAATTGATTAATTTATTAATTGATTAATTGAGTAATTGTTTAATTGATTAATTGAAATTAATTAATTAATTAATTGAATTAATGAAATACTGTGTAAAATGCGTGAGAATTTAATAAAAAAAATGCGCTTAAAAGTGCTCGCATTTGTGAGGCTAACAGAGGCGGACATTTATCTGATATTGTATTCCATACATAATTGGCGACATTAAACAAAACATTTATCAATTTATCATTCTCTTTCATTTAACCAAAAATTATAAACAAACAAAGTAGTATACCTTCCCGACGGACACCCTGTACATAAGTCATAAGTCTATTAGCAAAGTAAATGAAAAATTGACACATTTATTGACTGAATTCAAATTTTAAATTAATCAACTTTACACAACATCTTGGACTTTTTCATCAATATTTTAGGCAAAATCGGATTTTAAATACCTGTTACTTTAATAAATTTCACTCCTATTAAAGTATTATTATAAATCGTATTAAATATAAATCGTATACAAAAGCTTCATTCAATAAACTAGGAAAAATTACGTATTCCTAATCATAATTTTTTTTCTATTTCATGTGTTATGTAATTCTTTTGCACTGTTTGATAGTGTACTGGTACACGCGTGAATTGAGGGAAATGTATGAAATATTTAAGTTTGTGATACGATCGTAATAAACCTCTGAAATTTTTGACATCTAATTAAGAAATTAATGAATACAACTAATTTAAGTTCATACTAATGTATAAAAAACAGTTTAACAACTGAAATTCATCGTATCAAACGTGGACAGTTCTTCAGAATACAGCTTTGAAATAACAGTTTATTATAGGTTTTCAAATTTCGAATTTCTCAATTTATTAGTGCATATTTTGAAAATAAACTTTACATGCCTTCAACTAACCCTTGAAAGAAAGAACGCCTCAAAATTGATCAAAGTCCCAAACATCAAACAAAATTTCTATGATACTTGACATGAAGCCACTCTAATGTTAAAATGTATATAAAATGACGAGAGTACTCGTATTTTCAAAATGTACCATAACAGCTGTACATATAAGTGCACAATCGTAAAGAAATTGAATGTGAAGCTTTTAAAGATGAATATGTTTCCTTTAAGATAATGATAACAGAAAGCACTTTACGCCAGCGATGTCATAAAAGGACAAATATTGTGATAATAAAGAGAGACAATTTCAATATCTCGCTATACTTTGCAAAGTTTTATAAATGGAAATATGAAAAACCTTTGGGACATTTCCCATTAAGTATTCAGGTTTGCAATAAAAACATCGGGCATAAATGTGAACAATTTGTTGTTTATGTAAATATTCATCACCAGCAAGAAATTGAATTGATTTAGCAGCAGTACATGGGAATAAGGAATGAGGGCAAAATAATGTTTTTACTTTATCCTCACTTAAGTATTCTCTCACTTAACACATTCATGGCAATGTAGAATTTTAATCCTTTAAATGAGGTAGCAGCAGATTATAAGCAAATACATACGAATATTCTCAACAGTGGAATGTGCATTTTTTTCATAGATTTACATAACAAAGTGCAAAAGAGATTGAATGAAGGGTGCCACCGCTGTTTATATCACAACGATGGCTCTTATCCTTTCTATGCCCACACATACACTGCCATAATGCCAAAGCAACGAATAAAAAACAGTATCAGACTTTATAATGATACTTTACGCAAGAAAAAGTTCTACAATTCAATTTTCATCCAATTATTTTTTAAGGAAAATAATTCTAATATTGAAAGCAGCAGAAATAAATTACATATGAAAGCTTCAAAGAAGATTACATAAAAGCAAAAATTTTACTTAACATTATGCATGGAATTATTGCAAAATAAGCCAGGACACGAAAACATAAATTCATAATTCTTGTGTTATCCTCAAGCGTACTCATATGTGACGTATTGTCATTCATTTGTATTTAGACATTGATTATACTCACTGATGTTTTTCTACATGTTTTAAGTGGATTAGATTGTAACAGTCAATACTTTTTTTAATTAAAGTACTGCAATGATGTACTGATACCATGACTACATCCTTGCAAAGCACCATAAGTATAAATACAAGAGCGTTTCGAAAATTAGCCGACCTAATACAGAAGGCACACAAAAAAAAAAAAAAAATGGGGAAAAATTTCGATATTTTTTAACACAATCTCTTTTTAGCTCGATACACTTTTTCCAGTGATATTAAATGGCTTTTACACTCTGTTTAGAGCAAGAACTGCCACACTGCTTAAAATAGTTATAAACAGCGCAGACTCTGCCTCTTTGATGTTGCCAAATCCTTTACCATCCAGGCATTTTTTCAAGTTTGGAAATAGAAAATAATTCGAGGGAGCCAAATATCGCAAATAAAATGCGCGATGAAGCAATTCGAACTTTAATTCATTATGGTGGCCATCGCAATAGTGGATGTGCAAACTGGAGCGTTGATGAAACAACACTTTCTTTTTCGCCAAATGCGGCCTTTTTCTTATAATTTCATCACCTAAACGCTATAATAAATTAGCACAATCTTTGCCGTTAGCGATCTTCCTTTTTGAAGATAATCAATAAAAATAATCTCTTGCGTATCCTAAAAAACAGACGCCAAGACCTTGCCTGCATATGGAACCGTTTTCGCCATCTTTGGACACGGTTCTCCCATTGCAATCCACTACTTTGACTACTCCTTTGTCTCAGGTGTAAAGTGGTCGATCCATGACTAATCCACGATTATAAATCAAATCAAAAATTTGGCTTTTTTGCGATGAAGCATTGCCAAACACTCTACTGATAAACCTTCACGATGCTGTTTTCGCTCTCTTGAAAGCAAACGCGGCACCCAACTTGTGCACAGCTTTCTCATCTTCAAATATTCGGTCAATACGCGATGTATAGAACTTTTTGAAATGCCTATCATTTCAGCTAGCTCACGCACCTTCAGCCGACGTCCATCCAATTCCATTTTGTGGATTTTCTTAGCCGTGTCTGGCGTGGACATCTCAATTGGTCGACCACTACGATCTTTGTCTTGGCAGCTCGTCAGGCCTCGTTTAAAATCTGCTACCCAATATTTTACAGTCGTATACGAAGGAGCACACTTCTCCAGAGTAGAATCTAGCTTGGCTATAATATTGGTTGGGCTGAAACCTTTCAATTGGAAATATTAAATTACGTAAAATGACGAATTTTTTTACAAATTCACTGAGATCGTTTATTTTTTATGGCTCAAATAAAAATACTAAACAACGTGGCGCCTTGAAACTTTAAACATATGTTTTATAAGGTTGCCACTTTTCACCAAAATAATTGTTATCAAACTACTGACAAAATCTACTGACAAAATCTATAGTTTTGGGAACGTCCTTGTAGAACATATCTCTTGCGTCTTAACGAGTAAGGTTTGGAAGAGTCTCTAACACTCGTTGAGCATTCCATACTAACTTGTCGATATTCGCTTTCATAAGTAACAACAATCCGTTATGACAATTTTTAAAATAAAAATAACACTCAATGGCTACCAACACCATAAACGGCTTCATCCCCTACATGGATTATTTCCAGTTGGCTAGTTCACCCAAACAATTCGAATGCCAGTTAAGAATCCAAAAGACTGAAAAATTGTTTAAGGAAAAAGGATTTCATACATGAAGGATAAAGTGACTCCAAACTGTGCTCATGTATGTCAGATGTAAATTGCTGGTACTTTTGCAATAAACGTAATTCCATTTTAATCTAATTCCACTACATAAATTTAATTAACGTATATTGACTGTGATTTCGTGTATTCATTTCAATTGCAATTTACACAACTGGACTTAAACAAATTTAAAATATATAAAGCTAAACAATGTACAATTAAAACAATAATGCAACTTGATAAAAAAATGTAGCGAAATATAATACAGAAATATTAATTGAGGCAAACGCAAAATCAATTTTAACTTTTTTCCGCTAAGCTCTTCATTCAACATTCATATTTTTTTTTCCAGAAAAAATTATAATGTAGCAATTAAATATAAAGAATACAATGTTTTGTGTAAATATACATTAACGATTTTAAATACAAGCAAACATATTAAATAATTAATTATATTTGTTATTTCTTATTCAATTATAAACTAATTTCGTTTGACTTATAAAGCACCTAATTAACCGCTGTATTATTTATAAAGCGGATATTAGACAAGCAACGGTTTCTCCAATTTTTTGTTTCAAAAGTAAAGTTAAATAGAACATATCGCTATCATTTCGATGAAACTTTTATTTCATTATAATGCTTGGACCTTGCCATTGTAAACGAAATACAATGTCATTTAAATGACCGCCTCTGGATTGACTACGGCAGTGAAGGTAGTTGTCGACCACTTTTTCGCACATTTCGGGCGATATCTTACTTATTTACAACTTATCCGTCTTATAGTTATACAGACTTAGGTATACTTAGTAAAAACATTGCATACCAAATATCACAATATTCATCTGGCTGTGATGTAAATTTGATTGTAACATCAATGAATTTAACATTAGGTTGTCATAGAAGGCAGGTACTTGCAATTGGACTACCATTCAGTAATAATTACGAATATGTAATGCAAATATGTAGTTTTGCCAATGTACACAAAGATGTGTACATTTCTCAAAAATAATTTATTTTTTTTTATATTTTTGGAATTATATAACTAACTAGCGGACCCGGCGAACTTCGACTCGCCAC
Source organism: Philornis downsi (assembly GCA_019455685.1). Classification (NCBI taxonomy): domain Eukaryota; kingdom Metazoa; phylum Arthropoda; class Insecta; order Diptera; family Muscidae; genus Philornis; species Philornis downsi. The sequence continues at coordinate 362,850 of JAHXMU010000117.1, read as the reverse complement.
AATTTAACGCCTTCAGATAAACTAATTTCTAATTTCAATGCGATTTATTTGAATGGAATCGAAATCAGTAGAGAGCCTCACAGACTACCAACGATTGGTCTTGTAATTTATTGATTGCCATCACAAAAACCAATCGAATGGGGAACTGAATCTGCTTGAATTGGAATGGAAGGCTAGTTGGAATTATCGGAATTCGTGGAATAAAGACTTCCCTCCTTTGAAATTGCCCTTGATGATCATCGCTTGAATCATATTAAGGTGGTGATTGTGCAGCGCGAACTTGTGCAAATCAGTGTAATAATACGCAAAACTCGAATCAATTGCAGCAAGAAAAATAGCACATTCAAATTGCGCTCAGCCTAAGTCGACATCTACGGGGTTGTGGCATTGAACGCAGCACAGCGCCATCTGTTATTTGTCTTGTTAACTTCTCCACCCAAAATTCACGCAAAACGTATTTTATTACTATAAATTTTATAATTTTCCGAGCTTCACAACGAATTTTCAACCTTTACATCGTCCAAAATCATTAAATCATGCCATAAAACGCAAAATTTCGTCGCAACAAATTGAAATCTTTCACGTTTTTCTGGAATTTTCCGAGTTTTCTGTTTTGCCATTCGAAAAGTCATTCCGGAACAATTGCACACAAAATTCCATATAAAAAATCAATTTTCGATTTTTCCAATTTTCCGACTTTTCCGGAGGGTTTTCCCAAAATTTTCTTTCGTAAAAACCTTCTCCAGGCAATTACGAACAGCTGAAAACAAATTTCAGCCAAATCGGTCCAGCCGTTCTCAATTGATGAATTACTACACATTTTTCACACCATTTTTATATATATAGATTTAAATTTCTGAAAGTAGATTGCATGTAATTGTTTACCGACTCATGTCTAACTGGTTAAGCCAATACATTAAATTATATTAAAACTGTATGTCTGCATATTGGGCTTTAAATAGAATTAATATCCTTTCAAGGAATGGCAGTTTCCCACTGAAAGAAATATACTTCGTTACTTCTTAACACCTTCAAAAGGTAGGGTTATTACTACTTATTTGAAGTAACATATGAGCCCTTGATTTTGAAAGTGGTATAAGTCACATTTCCCTTGTTTCGAGATATTTTGAGTTTTGCATTTTAAAGGATTAACAAATATTTTTGTATTATGGAATATGGTTTTTCGACAGTAAACTAGTATCAACAAACAAGTATTTATTATGATTGTGGAAGGTTGAAATAACTTATACCACTTTCAAAATTAACTGCATGACTTTATAAATGACTTATACCATCAAGAAAACTTTTTTATTAGTTATTAATATTTTATTCAAACTCATTTCATAGCCAAGTAAATTATTTATTAGTATTTAGGGAAATAAAGTGTTTGTGAAAAAGTGGTTGGAAATGGGGTAGTAAATCCATCATATCTTTACGTTTTTCTTCTGTTATTGGTCTAATGCCTGTGAACCAGCTACAGGGTGGCGCAATAGAACGTGCATATTGCATCATCTTTTTTTGCGGGGTAGAAAAAGTGCGGGCGGGGGGGCGCCTACATCGTTGGGTTGGCGGGCTCATGGAGTTTTAGTCGCTGTGAATCACTTCGACGGGAAGCGTCGCGCATTTCGCGTGCGCGCATTTTACGAGAACTCTCGTTCACATATTGCTACTAGGCGACTATATTGTGCTGAATATGGACTATGGCGGATTAGTGAAGGTCAGAGTGCTAATTTAATTAAAATATGGGTAAAGCGTTTTGAAAAGACCGGTTCAATATTTGAACCACAAGCAAATGGTCGCCCAAGAACATCTAGGACCGAAGACAATGTTGAGAGAGTTATGGAGTCAGTACGAGGAAATCCACAAATGTCGACTCGCAAGAGATCGTCTGTCTTACAATTATCGTGACGAAGTTTGCAACGAGTTTTAACTTTGGATCTTAAACTGCATCCATATAAGCTGTAATTAACACAAGAATTGAAAGAGTCTGACTTCATAGCAAGGCTCGCATTTGCTAACGAAATGCTTAATCGATTTTCCAATTTTGAACTGGAACAGTGAAAATCCCAAAATCAAACACCAGAAACCATTGCATGGTCCTAAAGTGACAGCATGGGCAGCAATCTCTGGCAGAGGAATAATTGGTCCTTTTTTCTTCGAAAATGCGCTGGGCCAAAACGTCACGGTTAATACGGAACGCTATGTTGAGATGTTGGACGGATTTTTGGCTCCAGAAATTGAAAGTTCAAGAATAGTGAATTCCAGAACTTGGTTTCAACAAGATGGAGCTACCTGTCACACATCAAATGACTCCATGGCGGTGGTGAAGCAGATGTTCCCTGGCAGACTGATTTCGAAAAGAGGTGATATCCCATGGCCCCCAAGCACAAAGTCTACGGAAATAATCCAAGAAACATCGTTCAGCTCAAGGAGAATATCCGTGGTGAAATGGCAGCCATTACACCAGTATTACTGAAGAAAGTTTAATTTTCGTTTGCGGTTAGAGGAGTGCCGTCGTAGAGAGGGTCACCATTTAGATGATGTTATTTTTAAAAAATAAACTCCATTTATCACTCTAAAATGCCTTAGATTTATTTTAACCATACCTTTTGTATTTATTTTTTAATCTATTTTTTAAATATGCACGTTCTAAAGCGTCACCCTGTATTTTGCCACGACCATTAGTTCTAGGTGTATTAGCATTTAAGACACGGCTTGATCTTCCGTTAAATATTTTGAAAGTATCCAAAAAGAAAGTATTGCAAACAGAAACTTCTGAATTCCGTACATTTTCTCATATATCCTTCGTAATTTCTGGGTTGTCTTTATTTTATTGATTGTTTTCGAACCAAAAAAAAAAAACCAGAAACAAATTCTGTTTTTCGAAATTTGCTAATTTCCAAAAAGAAACAAAATTAGCTTTCCTGTCTTCATATCCGAATCCATTTTAGCCTTTTTTGGAACAAAGGCAATCTTCATTTTCGAAAAGTTACCACTTGCATGCTTAGACTTTTTTGTTTCATATTCCTCTCCACTATTTCTCTCCATTTTTCTTATATTTTGGATTTCGTGTCCCCTTTCTTGAACTCATGTTGGTTTCTTCCATTTGTAGGGGTTCCGAATTCACTTTTAAAGTATCAACTGGTTCATGTGAAGACGATGTTAGTCTCATTCGTTTCCATTTCTTGGGATCATTACTTATATTTCTTCGCCATATAATGTCTACAATTAACTATAAATAGTATGTTTTTGAATTAAAAGAATTACTTGATCATACCTGAACTGCTATCTGATGACATGACAAAATTACTAATTATTTTGCCAAACTTTATGAACAGACTGACTTATACCACTATCAAAACAAACAGTAACTGTTTTCTGTTTACCAACGAAAAAATAAACCCATTTCATTAAGTTAATTTTCATGACATACTGCTAAACTCTTCAGATTATGTTATTTTATTAGGATTTGATATGAAATAACTGACAAACACAAATTTTTAAAATTTTTGACTTATACCACTATCAAAATGAAGGGCTCATATAAGTATATTATTGGAAGTAATATGGAAGCAATCCCGCAGGAAATATAGAATCGGCATATATTGCTACATTATCACTAATAGAAATGTTCTATCTCTTAGAGTACTTCCAATTTTTTCTGAGTATTTTTAAAAAATATTTCTCAGTTTTAAATTGATAAATCAGTAAAATGTAAATACGAATTATATCCTCCCGTTTTTTCTTCGCTGGTGCATGTGAGAGTTAAGTACTTATTGTGTAGTTTCCTTCCAGCTTTGCCCCAAAGAGACGATACGTCGGATCTAGTAAGTTTTAAGTAAGTCAATAACTGGAAACAGGATAATTTTGAAAAGTAATTTTCGGCTTCTTGGGAAAATCGTATATTTCAATATGCAAATGACTGCTAACTACTAATTAGCAACAAACGTAAATTATTAGTGCCTTTGCAGCTCACAGAAACACGAGTTTCGATTATATGAGCATTATTATGGCGTTCACTTTTATCGTATTTCAAGGTATCGTAAACTTTAGATAACAGAAAGATCAAATTTTTTCCTTTTTATGAAAATAGATTTCGCAATATCATCATATGATTAGTTTCCCTTGAGGAATTTTTTAAAATTTTTATGTGATGGTTAGTTAGTAGGCGCATGATCGCAGGTTCAAACCCACATACAGCCACTTACCATTATTTGAGCAGTGGTCACCGCGATGTGTCTCGGCGATAGCTTGACGAATGTTGGTTTTCAAATGCTCCAACGTTTGGGGATTATCCGTGCAAACACCGTCTTTGAGGTAGTCCCACAAAACAATGTCTAACAGCGTTAAATCGCATGATCTTGGTGGCCAACTAAAGTAGCCAAAACGTAAAATTACGCTTTTCTTCGCGTGTCTCGCGCTAGCGTCTTGTTGAAACCACTTGTCGTTCAGTTCATAATCTTTAATTGCAGGCCATAAAAAAGTCAGTTATCATACGGCCACGGTCTGAGATGACGATAACGATTCCTCCGGCTTCATTTTCGAAAAAATACGGCCCATTGACAACTCCAGATCAAAATGGACACCAAACAGTCTGCTTTTCCGGATGCAATTACTTTTCCACAATCACTTCATGGTTCTCCGAACCCCATATGCAACAATTATAATTGTTGACGTAACCACCGAGAGAAAAATAAGTTTAATCGCTGAAGAAAATTTTGTTCGAAAAATCAGCATTGAAAAACTGTTACTGTAGCACTCAATTAGCATATCTACGGCATTGTGAATGATCAGCCAGGTTTAATTGAAGCGTGAGTTGGACTCTATATGGATCGAGGTGCTAATCCAAATGCAGAATAAGCCATAATAAGCCTTCAGGTAGGCCCACTTGCTGAGAATGCTTTGGAATCAACAAATTCGGATTTCCGATACATCTTCATCAACACAAGCGATATTTTTGGCAGTGCGTACGTTGCGATGATGCACAGACCTGACCGCATCTGTAACGCTTCCACTTTCTGCAAATTTCTTTATAATCTTGTCAATTCCTTGCACATTAGGTCGATTATGAGGACCATAATCACTCACGTAATGCACGAAAAGTGCCCACATTTGAATCACTACTTTTGTAGTAAGTTTTAACTATTTTTACGCATTGTTTGGTTGTTACACGATCTACATTTGTTAATGGCAACTTTTCATCAAATAAATAACACTTCAGATGACAGGTATTTAAAAGCTGACCAGACCGGTGGTTTTAAAACCTGTTGTACATTTAGAGATTCATGGTATAATTCAAAATTTATTCGTAAGTTATTTAAAGAAAACAAACAAATATTTTTAATTAAGTAGAAATAATGATATCTAAACTTAACATTTGAATATTTACAAGTTTTATTGAAAGCACCTAACTGAAGATTATGTGCGTCTTTTGCTGAGAACTGGTTCATTCGAACAGCCATCTAATTAAGTATGCCAGACCAAAGTCCATCAAATCTGTATCAAAAGATTAGCAACCACTGATATTGATTACCTTTACAAATATTTACTGCGCATAAATTTAACCATATCTGTCAACATTTATTAGAATATGTGGCGCCTCATTTGTTATTAAAGTTAAACAAGATTTTGGTCTAAATGAATTTATATAACTTTTAAGGCTTTAATGAAAAAAGAGGGAAACATATTAATATCTAATCTTTACTTTGGTCGGTTTTATCGATTTAAAATTGGAAAAATAAAAATTAAACCACACCAAGAATTTCTCATCAAAGTTTAAGATAAAAATGTTGATCAAAAAAATTAATGGTAAAATTAAAAAAAAAAACTTACAGCAATACAGCATTTTGTCGACATCTTCTTATAAAGAAACTTGACGCAAATGCTGCTGCTGGCGTTTTTTCAAAGTTTTTCATGTGAATTGTTTACTACCTTCTTCACTTTACTACAAAGAAGGTTGCATAAGCTGTTCACACAAAACAATTCCAAACGCTTCAGTCACAGACGATAACCCAACCATTTTTTACATTAAATTTTGATTACTTTTCAAAGACTTTGTACATGCAGCAAAGCTCTGTTCGACTTTTTCTACACCACCTATCCAGTTTATTGCAGAAAACTTTTGGCGTTGCACCATTTCCCTCCATCACAAAACATGACTCAGCCAACATCACGATATCAAGCATAGCTCTCACAGTTCACGATTGATACGAAACCGTTGCTGTACATTTACATATTTTACATGTTATTTTTCTATCGAAGACTCCCAGAATTGGCTCATCCTCCTATGTCATTATGCAGGATTCTGCACTATACAATATGGCAGATAAAACGAGCATATCGTAAAACTTTCTGATATTGTGCATTTTACAGGCGGTGCATCGAAGTAGAAGAAGATAAAACCATCCAACACTTTAAAAATATTGTTGCAAAGTTCACAAAGACGCCTAAAACGTCGAAAGAAATAACTTGGCAAAATCCATCTTTGTTCATCCCTCAACAATTATTCAAAAGGCTGCAGTAATATATTCCATACTCAGCAAAGTTTAGTGAGGATGGTTTCAGCCATACTTGCTATGGCTGGTGAATATTGCATTCATAATTTTGTAGGTTTACGTCCTATTTCCAAAATCCGCACTAAGTAAGTTATTTAAGTTTTATCACAATCAGCAAAATATGCATTACATAAATTAGAATCGCTTGAACGCCCTCAGTTCTCAAAACTGGACAGACACAACAAAATTGGGAAAAGTTTCCTTTATTTTTGGACATGATCTTCTATTAGTTCGATACACTTTTTACAGCAATATTCAGTAGCTTCTATACCCTCTTTATAGTAAGAACTGTCAAACCTCTTAAAATAGCCATCAACCGCAGACTCCACCTCTTGATTGTTGGCAAATATTTTACCAGCGAACTATTTTTTTAAGTTTGGAAAAGAAAATAGTCCGAGAGAGCTGAATCTGATAAATAAGGCTCTTACGCGCCTCCAACAATTCGAACTCTAATTCGTTAATGGCCATCGCAATAGTTCGCGAAATGCCGTCTTTTTTGTATAATTTTATCGCCTGAACGCTGCAATAAATTAACATAAATTTCGCCGTTAATGGTTTTTCTTTTCTGAACATAAACAATAAACAATAATCCCTTGCGCATTTCTTGCCTGCAGATGAAACCATCATCGCCTTCTTTGGACATGATTCCCTCATTCCAGCTCATTGCTTTGATAGTTCCTTTGTCTAAGGCATAAAATGGTGGACCCATGGTTATAAATTGACACTAAAAAAATTGACTTTATTGCAATAAAACATCGCCAAACATTCTACTGAAACATCTTCACGATGTTGTTTTTTCTCTATTGAAAACAAGCGCGGCACCCATTTTGCGCATAGCTTTCTCATCTTTAAATCTTTGGTCAATATACGATTAATGCTTCAGACCATCAGGAATAGACTGTTCAGCGTTCACCCTAGTTTCTACCATTCTTGATTGCCAACATTCTCGGTTTTCCCAAATGTTGTAGTGGATCCATTTCCGAATGTGTAAAAGGTTTGACGCATCATTTAAGTGACAAATGTCACGATGCTGTTTTTGCTCTATTAAAAACCAGCGCGGCACCCATTTTGCGCACAGCTTTCTCATGTTTAAATTTTTGGTCAATATACTATTAATGCTTCAGACCATCAGTAATAGGCTGTTCAATGTTCTCCATAGTACAAATTTTGTAGTAGATCCATTTCCGAATGTGTAAAAGGCTTGACGCATCATTTAAGTAGAGAAAACCTTGAATGTTGCAGAATCTTCCAAAGCGCTTCGGTCGATAATTCAGCTTTTTTTTATAAAACTTTTGCACGCACAAGGGTCGGTTCTCTCCCGAAAATCTCTCTGTAGCTACTGAAATCCCAAGTGTCAGGCAACCGATTTATATAACTGTTGCACCTCTTGGATTCGTTGCTTTCGCGCAGTCGTCTAAACAATTAATGGCCGGGTAATCTATTTTCCGGTTTCAAAAGTAAAGTTATATAAATAAAGCTACGATTTCGATGAAATTTTGACATCATTACAATGCTTAGATCTTGCTATTACGTACGATATACAATGTCATTTAAATGATCGCCTTTGGATTGGTTGCAGCAACAGATCATTTTGAGGAAGATTTCAAACACTTTTTCTCACATTTCGGGCGGCAGCTTGGTGATAGCTCGATGAATGTTGGTTTTAAAATACTCCAACGTTTGGGGTAATCCGCGTTAACACAGTTTTTGGTGTCAACCCACAAAACAAATGTCTGTAACGCTTCCAGTCTCTTCAAATTTGAGCTCATAATCTTCAATTGAAGACACGAGAATGAAAAGTGGATATGAACCATTTTGGGCTAAAATGAATTTTATGAAGGTTACTATTCCTTGTTATTTAACGCATCGTTAGGTATGAAAATTGTACATCTCCAATTCGTATTATTGCTGCTAGATGTGAATAGCTATACGAAAAAATCATATCTGTAGGTAGTATTCAATGAGTAAGAAAAGTGGCTATGAAATGGATATGTACAGCTAAAAAATATGAAAGAGTTGGAAGTGTATATCCCTGAAGCATTCTTAACTTGGTACCATGATTTGACAAAGGCACGCAGTGATGTTATTCCAGAAGGTGAAGCTCCAGAGGAAAGCGTGACTGAAGCCGACGAATCTGATTCAGAATAAAGTTAAACGTTATAAAATACAATAAAATATTGTCAAATTATCAAAAAATGTCAGAAAATGTCAAAAGAATGTAAAAATCTCAAAATAAAACGTTTTAATGTATATTTCTTATTAATTTACCCTTTGTATCCAGCTGCTATTAAAAAAATCTAAAAATGAGTATGAAAACAGGACATATCCAAATCTTAAAAAAGCCATAATATAGTAATTAATTTTTTAAAATCAATATATACTGGATCGTTATCATACATATATGTATATAAACGTTCTAAAATCATTGTTAGCAAAAAAATCTAACTCAATTAGATATAAACTGTTTTTCTGTTCTCCTGTAAAATTACCTTTTTGGTTCATATCCACTTTTCATTCCCACGTCTTCAATCGCAGGACAAAAATTGTCGACTATCATGCGGTCATAGCGCTCTGAATTAAAATTCAGATTATCTGCGATACTTTCCCCAACAAAAGCGATATTTTCGGCAGTGCGTACACTGCGGAGTTACATAGATCTGACCACTTGTGTAATGCTACCAGTCTCTTCAAATTTCTTTATAATCTTGCCAATTCCTTGCACAGTAGATAGATTATGACGCAATAATCACTCTCGTAATACATGGACAGTGTCCACATTTGAAGCACCCCTTTTTTTTAGTAAATTTTAACTATTTGGACGCGTTCTTCGTTTATTACACGATCCATATTTGAAAATGGCAAACCATTGTCTGGATTTCCTTGATTACTTTGCTCTCCAGAATATGTTTACAGCATATCTCCATCCCTGCGGATGGATGAATGAATGGATGAATGTTGTAAGTGGATAACATGCTTTTAAACATGTGAACAAATCGTCGTGTCCAAGTAGTTATATTATAGGATCACTAAATCGATAGACAAGGGCCCTGACAAACAGTTAACTCGCATCCAAATTAATTGCCTTCTGTACAACAGGTTTATTACAAGCCGTAGCTTTCGGTCTTGTGTATCCTCGTTCTGTATATCACATTTTTCGAATATTGGTGATTTTAAATTTTCATTTCGTATTTATTACATATTTAAAGAATTCGATTTTCCCTTTGGGTAATAATTAAGTGTCTGCTTTTAAATTAAACGATTTGATTTTCTTGTACTTAATTTCTGAGGAAGTAAAATTATCCAACAACAAGAAATATTTCTGTTTACATCTCTCATTATAATTTTGCCAATTTGCCAACTAATTTGAAATATGCGTAACAAAAACAGCCCCCAAGCTATTTCCTTTCACAATATACTAGAAGTTGTACTAATACAGGGTTCACATAAGCCAAATACGGCCTCATCAACCACGTTCCCTTCATCACTTCCGTTGTACAATTAATTTGTTCACCCTCAGCGCATCAAACAACACGTAATCGATTTAGATTTACATACAAATTCTCATCAGTGATTTTGTTTACTGGCCTCTCATGGTGAAAGAGAGGACGCCTCCATCAACTTTACGGTTTTCACTGTAAGGCTCGTGATTCGTTTTCAATAAAAACGGATTTCGTGACATAAAACTCCTAGACTGGCTAAACTGCTTTCATAGTTTTTAGTTCCCAAATACTAACCAAGTTTTACTCTGCTTATAGTTTAAGTGTCACGCCATAAAATAGAAAAGGGAAAAGCAAAATAGAAATTTGATTGGTTACCCATCAGCATTTGCATAATCAAATGGAATGGAATTAGGCCTTATGATAATAATATGGTTCAATCAAACTGGCGTGTGTATTTCAGTAACTACAATTATCTAATCTCTTTGATTGCTATTGAAAATATTATTAAATATCATATTCTTGGGTTGTGTTTAGAAATGCGATATCAAAAGTCTACAAATATATTTAGAAAACTAACATTAAAGTTGAGGACTCACATCCTAATGCCATATTTTTCACCAAATGTAAAATAATATAATAATATATCTACTATAAGATATCCTGCATCTTCTATTTATGTAAAATCAGTATGGTTGTATATGTCCGATGCGCCAAAGAATCTAAGTCAATTATTCGATTAGCGAGAAACTTTACTAAATTTTTATTTACACAAGAAAATAAACTGGAACATCAAATTTCAAGACTATCTCCATAATCCGTGATTTATATGCAGGGTGGGCCATAAGGGCGTTGGCGGTTTAAATATTCAATTAAAAAAAACTACGAAACATAAAAAAAATATATTTGTATTTTTAAAAAGTAGAATCATGGGAATTTTTAAGACTTAAAAATAATGTTGTCCAAATGGCTTCCCTCGGCTGCTTGACACTCTTGGAACCGAAGTCGCAAATTTTGGAAAACTCGTTGAAAAGTTGTTCTCGGTATTTTGTTACTTTCCTGAATAATGCTCCTCTTCAACTGCTCTAAATTGGTCGGATTATTCTCGTAGACTACCGATTTGAGGTAGCCCCATAGAAAATAATCGCATGGAGAGAGATCGGAGCTACGTGGGGGCCATTCAATATCCCCCTTTTCGAAATGAGTTTTCCAGGAAAAACATTTTTCAGCAGCTCTATGGATACCCTAGCCGTATGACATGTGGCCCCATCCTGTTGAAACCACATCCTCGAGGTGTTGCCTTGAAGTTTTTGCAAAGCTGGCACCAAAAAGTCTGCTAGCATGTTGCAATAATTGTTCGCTCTAACCGTCATCGCATGCCCTCTTTCGTCCTCAAAAAAGTATGGTCCAATAATACCGGTTGACGTTATCCCAGCCCACACGACAAGCTTAGGGCTGTGAAGTGGACGTTCATGCAAGCGTCGGGGATTAGTCTCGGACCAGAACCGACAATTTTGCTTGTTCACATGGCCATTAAGGTGAAAATTGGCCTCATCACTAAAAATCACGTTGTTGAAATTGTTGAACCGCTCTAGCATCAAATTGACAAAGTTAAGTCGGTTATTGGCATCATCGGGTTTTAATACTTGGACTATCTGAATCTTATAAGCCTTCAAATGCAAATCACGTTTCAAAATTCGTCGTAAAGTTGTTCTTTTGCCATCTAAAGACTGACTTCTCTTAGGTGTTGACTGTTGCGGATTTCGCTAAACTGAAACACGAACACGCTCCACAATGTCGGCTGATCTTGCAGAAACTGGGCGACCACGAACCGTTATTGGTACTGTTGAGCCGGTTTCATTGGCGCTTGGAACTTCACTTAAATCGTGTAAACCGTGTTCATGCCGATACAAACGTCGTGCAGTAATCACTGATTTATTGTTTTCGTAATACGCTCGGACACAAAATGCACGCTGCACTCCCGTGTACGGCTCCATGGCGACTAAATTTCCAGGGAACGGCGCAGCGAACAACATATCCCCCCGCCACCCCGCGCCGCGCGTTACCGAGAAATTGAAGAATTAAATCGCCAACACTCATATGGCCCACCCTGTATAATAAATAAAAGTGGTCAGATTCCTTTGGTTGAATACAAAATTTCCTTGTTTGAAGGGGAAAATGCAAGAATACAACGCAGGATGCAATAATACTATGCAAAATTATCTAGACTTGGAAAAAGGGGATCATGTAAAATTGGAAGAATTGTGAAATCTTTTTGCTGCTTAGTAATTTCCACGTGAGTTCCATTAATGCATCCTACTACACCGGGAATACCAAATTTTTGCATGAAGTGGCGCTTAGACAAATTTTGTTCATCAACTCTCATTTTCAAATTAATCCACCTAGGACAAATATATTTTTCTAGAACAATAAGCACTCGATTTAAAATTTTGCAGGTGGTGCTCCGTGCTGGGGCCACATTAGTGTCTTTTCCGACCCCTCGTTGAAATCCTCCTTCTGCTAAAAATTTTAATGTGGCAGCAAACTGTAGTTCTGGACTTGGGCAGTCTCAATTTTATGCAATGTAAAATGTTACAAAATGTATCTTTGTTGATGGGATAATTTTGTAAAAACCTAATAGTTTTTATTAAAAGTATATATATTGAATGTACTTAAGTACATACATGTGTGTACTTACGTAGTGTCGGCCATATCCAGAGGATTTGAGTGATCCCGCAAAATTCGCCTTTGTAATTTTGCTTGCGTATTCTTTGGTTTGGTATACAGTGGACACTAACATTCATTATTTATTTATCCTTTATTTATTTATTTGTCCTTATTATACTATCCTTTAATTTTATGCACAAAAAATCACAAATAGTAGTTTTAATAACTAAGTTGTATTTTCAAGTCAATATCAGCTGTTTACAATTTCTGTTTTCGAACTTCATTTCATATGAGAAAATGAAACAACAAACCACTTCATTTGCAGAACATCCGAAACGAAATATTAACTTTTCAAATCGTATTTTACTTTAATTCCACTACTTTTTTGGAACATAACTGATTGCCTCATTATTAGATCACATGGACCTGCACAAAGCTTTCAATGGAGTTAAGGCGATCTCTTCAGCAAACGTATGAAGATGATAATGCAAAAATCTATGAGGTCGGTCCCAGAACTAACCAATCTGACGAGTAGATGGTGCCAGTAGTTTGAAAAAATTATGTTGCAGATAAGCGGCAACCATATAAAGCATAAGTTGTTGGCGCCACTTTGTTTAGTAGTTTTATATAAGCCATCAAAAGTAAATGATCTCACAGAATTCGAAAACATGGAAAAAATTGGCGACCATTGCATAATTCAATATTTTAATTTGTAGCGGTCATGGATTAATTGAAGACGCGAGAATGAAAAGTGGATATGAACCAAAAAGGTAATTTTACAGGAGAACAAAAAAACAGTTTATATCTAATTGAGTTAGATTTTTTTGCTAACAATGATTTTAGAACGTTTATATACATAAATGTATGATAACGAACCAGTATATATTGATTTTAAAAAATTAATTACTATGTCATGGATAAATTGAAGACGTGAGAATGAAAAGTGGATATGAACCAAGAAGGTAATTTTACTGGAGAACAAGAAAACAGTTTATACCTAATTGAGTTAGATTTTTTTGCTAACAGTGATTTTAGAACGTTTATATACATCTATGTATGATAACGAACCAGTATATATTGATTTAAAAAAATGAATTACTATGTTATGGCTTTTTTAAGATTCGGATATGTCCTGTTTTCATTCTCATTTTTAGATTTTTTTTAATAGCAGCTGGATACAAAGGGTATATTAAGAAGAAATATACATTAAAACGTTTTATATTGAGACTTTTTTTTTGACATTTTCTGACATTTTTTGATAATTTGACAATATTTTATTGTATTTTATAACGTTTAACTTTATTCTGAATCAGATTCGTCGTCTTCAGTCACGCTTGCTTCTGGAGCTTCACCTTCTGGAATAACATCACTGTGTGCGGTTGTCAAATCATGGTACCAAGTTAAGAATGCTTCAAGGATATACACTTCCAACTCTTTCATATGTTTTAGCTTTAATGGATTGATTGGTACTGGTATTTAATAAAGCTTTTTCGCATTCCACAAAATCCTTTGGTTGAAACCGCTTTTAAATGGTTCAAAAGCAATAATACGAATCGGAGATGTACAATTTTCATGCCTAACGATGCGTTAAGTAACAAGGAATAGTAAACTCCATAAAACTCATTTTAGTCAAAAATGGTTCATATCCACTTTTCATTCTCGTGTCTTCAATTTTCTTATATGTTCTAAATATCGTACGTTAATATTAATTAAATTAAATATCAATTAAATATTAATATTAAATATTAATTAATAATCAATTTGATTAATTTCTAAATGATTCAATTTGTGTTAATTTTGTTTGTTTTATTAATTAACTGACATTGCTTTCGGAGAGTATTCATATATATTAAGTGAACTAAAAACATTCGAATTTATGCAGAATGCTTACTAATGTAAATCTCCGGCATAATTCTCATTTGTTACATCATTTCATTGTTGCTAATTTTGTTGTTGAGCAAATATCACTCAAACTTATAACTCCGAAATCGCTGTTGTGATAACGGAACCCTAAATTTTTTCTTCTTATATTTTAAAACTACTAATTTCCTGTTTATGATCACTTTGTGTTCTGTTCATGCGCTAATTAGAGATCAACAAATAAAGTTCAAACACTTTTTTAAGCGGAAGAAACGGTCTTTCCTTTAACAAATAATACTCTCATAAAGGAATAAATAATAATAAGTGTAGACGTTGTTGGACGTTATCGTTTGCTCCGACTCACTTTTTAAATAAATTTCATACAGAAAGAAGGCAAAAACGTTCTTGGACGCATTCGCCTGGTCCGCTATGCTTGATTTCTGTGAATAAAACGCCAAAAAAATCCCCAATAGTGAATATTGAGGATGAGTGGTTATCCACGATTCCTACACATTTGAAAAATCTCAGTCCAATAAATATTAAAGCCGAGCTGGATTCTACTCCAGGGGAATCTTCTCCTTCATTTACGACTGTAAAATATTGTGTAGCAAAGTTTACGAGGCCGTACGAGCTGCCAAGACGAACACCGTAGTGGTCGACCAGTAGAGATGTCTAAGTCAGACACGGTTAAGAAAATCCACAAATGGTAGTTTAAACGAGGCCGTACGAGCTGCCAAGACGAACCGAACAGTAGTGGTCGACCAATTGAGATGTCTACGCCAGACACGGTCAAGAAAGTCTACAAAATGGTATTGGATAATCGTCGATAATCAGTTGAAGGTGCGTAAGGTAGCTGAAATTATAAACATTTCAAAAAGTGCTATGCATCATTTATTGACCGAAGATTTGAAGATGAGAAATCTGTGTGCAAGATGGGTGCCGCGTTTGTTTTCAATAGATCAAAACCAGTGTCGTGAAGATGTTTTAGGAGAGTGTTTGGCTATATTTCACCGCAATAAATCTAAATTTTTGCGTCGATTTACAACCAAGAATAAGACATAGATCCACCACTTAACACCTGAAATGATGAAACGGTCAAAGCAGAATACATTGCCCTGCAATGGGAGAATCGTATCCAAAGAAGGTGATGACGGTTTCATATGCAGGCAAGGTCAAATGTTGGTTTTCAAATACTCCAGCGTTTGAGAATTATCCGAGGTCTTTGATGTAGCCCCACAAAAAAGTCAGATGGCGTCAAATCGCATGATCTTGGTGGCCAATTGGCATCGCAAAAGCGTGAAATTAAGCTTTTTAGAAAATTTTCATACAATAAATCCAAAATTAACACGACTAATTTTGGCTTTATTGCATGAGAATTTTCTAGAAAGCCTAATGTCACGCTTTGGCGACGTCACGCTGTGGCTTGTGGTTCCGTCTTGTTGCAACCACACGTCATCCAGTTCATAATCTTCAAATGCAGAATAAAAAAAGGTCAATTATCATACGGTCATAGCGCTCTGAATTGACTTTAACGATTCCTGATTCTTTCCGGTTTTCAAAATCACTAAATTGATAACCCTGTACATATGTTTTTTTAAAAGATTTTGTTGCAATCTTTAACAATAAATAAATTTGCACGTGTTTGCGATATTTGTATTAAATATTCTATAAAGCTTAATCTTAGATTTGTCGTATTTTATCCATCTTTATGCTGACTTTTCTTTCTCTTCTTTCCCACTGCACTCAACATAATTTGAAGCTATGGAAACTCAAAGATAATCTATCAAAATCCTTTTGTTATTTTCTCTTTTCTGCTGATGACATATTTACATTAATTTATTATATTAGAGGATATTGGCTTCTGAGGACAAATATTGGACTAAAGTAAAATATGTTCAGTGTATAGTTTACGCCATTGCTGAATATAAAGAATTTATCGTTTTGATTTATGCTACTAAATACTTCAGCATCTAATTCATATTATTCCTGTCCTATAGGCATTTAGATTTGTTATCTACAGGATGCGATGTGATAACTTATACGTTTATATCTGCGTATGAGTGGTACTAAATCATGCATAGAGGGCAAAGTGTATTATATATGAATATAAATTGTGATTTTTTTGGATATGTAAACACTTCTTTATTCCAGTGTTTCGTTAAGTTTGTTTGTTTTTTTATTTCAAATATTAGTTTCTTTTAACAAATTATATCATGTTATTATGATTTATATTACATTTGTGCTTATCTAATATTATTCATACGTAGTAAGTGGGGTATAGCGATATGCATTGCCTTGTGATAAACTTGGTAACATCTTACCTTCAAAACTCTTAAAGAGTAATTGAAAGGAAAACATTTGTATAGGAAATCTTACTTGAAATTCAGAAAATATTTTCTAAGAAAATTGTTTATAGAATATAATGCAAAATTGTTCTGTACACCATTGCATCAGAATTTGCTAAGAAAAGTGTGTAGTTTTTATATGTGGAAGAATAGTAAAATAATTTTCTACAAAAACTATTGTCCACAGAAAATTTACGCTCCATATCGATGAACTGAAATTTGTGTATAAGTAAATTTTTTTTTTTTTTTTGTATACAATATGGTTACACTGAGCTTTCTATAGAAAATAAATTGATACATAGAATTTTTAATAAGAAAAAAAATATGGCATTGAACTTCCTATAGAAAATCGTAGCATGTGATTATGTGAATGATATCGAATTGCTAGTGGTAAAATTTTTATTGTTTTTTTTTACAGATTTGTAGTTTTTTGCCCGTTTCTCTCTTTTATTAGGTTATATAATTATTAGTTTATATAATTTATTAAGTAGTTATATAGCACGTCTTCTTTCCCTTTATATGTCAAAGTACACATATGGTCAAAATAATAAGTACACCCTATACATATTTTTTAAGGGCTCGTAGACGATTTTTTTAAATTAGAGGAAAAAATAAATACTAATTTTTTTTTGTTATAACATTAGAAATAAAATAAATACTAAAACAGTAACAAAAAACAACAATTAAATTCAGTATTTTTCAAAAAGTAAGAAATTAATCAAAAAATGTTGAACAAAATAATAAGTGCATTTAGTTAAAATAAACGAAAATGTAAAAAAAATCAAGTTTTTTCTGCTAAATTGGCTGAGTCTCGTTAAAAGCCTGTATTTTCAATTATTATTACTTTTTTTTTTTAACTTTTTTTGATATGCTGACAATAAGCTTCCTGCAGGTTTCTACTGTTATTTCATAACAAGTTTTTTGAACAAAATTCCATAATTGATCCTTATTTTTAAGAACCTCCTTTCCAATTCTTCGTTTCAACTCTCCCCAAATATATTCGATTGGATTTAAGTCTGGTGATTGGCTTGGCCAGTCAAGAAGGGCAACATTATTATCTTGCCACAAATCCTTTACCAACTTAGAAATATGCTTCGGATCGTTACCCTGCTGGAATGTCCATCTAAGAGGCATACTTTCCACAGTATAGTTCAACATTATATTTTCCAAGATATCTTTGTAGAGAAATCTGGTCATAGTGTCGGTAATTCGATGTATCGGACCAACACCATACCACGAGAAACAACCCCAGACCATAATATTGCCGCCAACGTGGTTGACCGTCTTTTTTGTAAAGCGAACATGGAATTCCTTACCCTTAGGGCGTCGAACATTCCGGCCGCAGTCGATTCCAAATATATTAATTTTTGTCTCATCGCTCCACCAAATGTTTCGCCATTATTTTTTCACCCTCACCTCTGGACTGATTTCTTGTAAACGCCAATCTAGCCTTTAAATTTGTTTGTCTAAGCAAAGGAACTCTTCTGGATATCCGCCCTGGTAAATGTGCTTCTTGTAGTCTACGACGAACCGTTCGCGATGAAATTAAATTTCCAATTTCTGCTGAAATCGCTCTTGAAGACACAAACGGGTCCTTCTTCGCAAGTGTTACAATACGGATATGTGTAATTTTTGAAGTTTTTTCTGGGTCTTACGTGAGTTTCGACAGGCTTTTTAGGCTTTAAAACATTTTGTACAAAAAATAGCGGCCAATTCGTAGTTTCTGCTATAGAACGAAGACTTTGGCCACTTTCTCTTATTGTTGAAACAATTTTCCTCTCTTCCAGAGAACAATGACTTTATCGATCCATAGCTGATTTTTCTTACTATATATACATTCTGTTATGAATAAAGATAAACAACAGTAAAATAACTAGCTTTTCCAAAAAGACTACAACAGACTACGAAAATATTAAAGAATTGAGCAATGTATTTATTATTTTAACCAAGTACTGAAATCACACCTTAAAAACACTAACTCACAGTGAAAACAACGGAGAAGCCCCAGTTTTGCTTTTGCTTTTAAAGGCATTACCATATTAAAGTTATTTAAATAAAAAAGAATTGTCATGTTAACTTTCCGCTAGAGTAACTAAAATTAAACATAAAATTAACATGATGCCTCTTCCCCATACATTCACGAGTGATGGGGATGTAATGAAAATTCAGCCAAACCAAACCAAATTTTTTGTATTCAAAAGAATTTCTTTTTTTACTATATTCCTTTAGTTGTATCTTTATTTGCATTAACAATAACATGTATTAACATGTATATTTATTTGTATCAACATTCGTTTTCTTGAGAAAACTGCTCGCAGATCCACCCGTATTTCATACTTTCAAAAAAAATCCCCATTAGACAGGCACTGAATTAGAAGAGCCCGTAATATTTTTTTACTGTCGAAGCTTATATACCCTCTACCATAGACTACAATCCATTGTACTGGGGACATACATTCTTAAGAAGTCCACGAGGGTTTAACATGAGTCTCACCGTTAAGGCCTTACCCACGGTGTGCGACACACTTTGCATATTACAACACGATTGCCAACGCCCCCCTGGCATAGTCAAGCAAAACTTGGGTTATCTAGGAGAATGGGTTGACAGTTTTGATATTACCTCATATTGTCAACCCTTTCTTCGCAGCCAGGAGATACCAAATTAATTATGCTAGTATGGAACATAATCCCCATTGGCGGAGGTGAGACCTATCTTACCACCTCTGCTACTCTATGGGTCTGTAGCAGCCGGTTGCAATGCAACTCCACATTCGAGCACAAAGTCTCTACCAGCGATTTTGGTTTCAACCACAACCCGCGTGATGCTCCCACTAGGGGTCCAACACCAAATGATTCAGTCCCGGGGCCTCCTGATTCGCACGCCACCGGCCAAACTTACCGGTTGGAGCTGCGTTGCAAAGCAAATAGCAAAGCTACTACCAAGTCATGATTTATACACAATACTTCACGGGATTGGTCGCCCTGTGGCAAAAGAGTACAGACTGGACATTTTTACATATCTGCAGGCACGGAGACCCCAGGCAGATGGAACAGTCGGTACTACATATACATTGCAAGGATGCAGTACCCTCACCGGTAGGAGGCGGGAAAAACTCCAAACCTCCTCCGTTCGGCGATGGTGAGCGGCAAACATGAAATATAGACATAGGGAAAACCCCATGCCTGTCCGTATCCCCCGAAAGATCAAAAAGATATAGATGACAGGGCACGAACACGAAACCTGCCCGTGTTTATCCCTATCACCCCCGGTACCAGACATAGCCTCTGGTCGGGCTTCGTAGATAATCTAACTGTGTAGAAAATCTACTTCCAGTTTCAACCCCTTGCGGTCCAGCGACTGGTGCCCCCAAATACGAGCACACAGCTACCAACAAACAAACTGAACGGGATTGTGGGATCAGCATGATCCGAACAGCCTCACAGCTGTTCAACCTTCAGGTCTTAACTACATAGAATTGTGTACGCTTTATTTGATCTCTGAATATTTATAATTTGTAACTTTTACAAATAGAGTGACTACTACGTAAATACTTCGGAGTATAAATGAATGTATATGTAGAAAGAAAGCTTTAAGTACTTCCTTATGGTGGTTTTGGAAGTGGTTCAAAACTGCTTCACTAGCATTGATAAATATGCATAAATTGCATTTTTAAAAGTGGTGAAAATATAACTCGTTTTGAATGGGTTTCACTTTCTTTTTTTTGTTGGAATTTAAATTTTCTCTTAAAAAAACTAGTCAAATATTATCTTCAAACATCGAGAGGATTAGTAGAATGAAAGGCGTTGATCTAATATTTTACTACTAAAATGCATGCCTTTTGAAAATGAGGATCATCACGTCCTTGAACATTTTGAGAAAGGTAACTCTCAAAATCGTATTCATCGTTAAACAATGGATTTTCTTTAAAGATTCATAAAATGCAGACGCGCATAGGCTGTATAACCATTTAAAACTGAAACTGAAACTGTTTATATTTTTTGTATAAAATACTCTTTACCTAAAAATGTATTTCCTCCCTAACGCAGCTGGCACAAATTTCTTTCATTACCTGCAATTGTTGTCCCTCCTGTGATTCTCAATTTTATGTCACTCTGATTCTTTCCGTATTTACAGTTTCAAAGAGAAGAATTTTCAAATGGCAAAATTCTCACATAATGAAAAACGTCTCGCATGCATCACTTTTATGAATTCCTTATGAATGCTTAAATCTTATTCTAAGAAACTTTTTGAATAAAAACCATCTGCTGCACTATCCGTTTCATTAGCACAGCTCCAAGACATTTAGATTGGCTTTGACATTCAAGCAAGTCGTCAACATGCTGTTCATTTATAAATGCAATAAAATGAACATAAATTCTTCTGCTGCTTTTAAATGGAAAATTTCACTGCTAAATTGTCAGTAATAACCCATTGCAAAAAGGATAACAGCATAACAACTCAGACGCAGACTACACGTTTGAAACCTAGGCAAATCATGAGCTTTTGCCTTTTTCCATTGAGTTTTAAGCACAAAGTTGAGGTCCGGTCCACTGGCATCATATGGCTACTAACACAAGACCACTGGAATACAAACTCTACCAATAAATATGGATGAGAATAGGCTCATTGAATAGGAGAGTGTGTGTCTGTGTGTGTATGCATAAGCCTCTCTGTGGTGGGAGGATGTCATTCCAAAACAAATGATGTTAGTCCGAAAATGTTTTTGTCGGTTTAACTGTACTTGTTTGTGAATGTATAAAATGATGGGATCTGGTATTTGTGGCAAACACATAAAATGCCTGCTAAGAATTTAATATGTTATTGGTTCCTTTTTCCTTCTTTGTTGCTCAATTATCCGTTGGAAAAAAATAACAAATATTTGCATTGGCTTCTGGTCATGCAAAAGTGAACCTACTCGTATTCATATATACGAGTACGTATTAACGTAATAAAATTGTGTTTGTGTGTGGAAGATATTACACCATATACTTTTTCTCTAAGCTTACAGTAGGATAAACATTTCTAAAATGTTTCCTTTAAGATTCAGCAGAAATCAATTTTGCGAAAAATAAATGTAGCAAATATTGACGAAAGCTTTTGGGAATATTTAGCTAAGATAATTTATGAAATTTCTTTAGAGGAATGGTTACTGCAAATCTTAAATACATTTCCCAAAAAAATTGTTTACAGAATGGTATGTGAACATTTTCTGAAGATCGGATAATTTTCAATAGAAATATTTGGTTATTTTTTACTGACGAGCGGTGAATAATTTTCTATAACAGGAACAACATCTATATTCTATAGAATGTTTATGCTGACAATTATGTACCGAAAATCCAATGCATCAATCTTTTTATTTTCTACAGAAAAAATATTTTCTAGAGAAAAATTATATACAGAAAAAGAAAATTTTTTAGAAAAATAGAAAATTAATAACGAATTCTTGTAGGAATTTCACGGCAATCATTTACTACAGAAAATGCATAGCAACAATTTTCTGTAGAAAATTCGCAACAATAATTTTCTATAACAGCAACAACAACTATGTTCTATAGAATTTTTATGCTGACAATTATGTACACAAAATCCAATGCATCAATCTTTTAAAGAAAATATTTTGTGTAGAAAATTTTTTCTGTAGAAAATATTTTCTGTAAAAAATTTTTTCTGTAGAAAATTTTTTCTGTAAAAAATTTTTTCTGTAGAAAATTTTTTCTGTAGAAATTTTTTTCTGTAGAAAATTTTTTCTGTAAAAAAATATTTTTCTAAAAGGAAAAAAAGAATTTTTTATATCAAATTTATGCCGTGAATTTCCCGTTTAAAGAAAACTGTTGTCATACGTATTCCACGTAAAACTGTTGTTGCAAATTTTCTACGCAAAAATTCTGACCGTGACTGTGACATTCTATAGAATATAGTTGTTGTTGTATTAAAAATTACTGTTGTGAACTTTTTACAGCAAATTGTTGCCATAAATTTTCTGTAGTAAATGATTATTGTGAAATTCCTACAAGAAGTTATTATCATGAATTTTCTATAGGAAAAAGTTTGCCAAGAATTTTTTATATCAAATTTATGCCGAGAATTTCCCATAGCAAATTATGACTGTGAATTTTCTATAGCAAATTTTATACTATAGTTGCAGAAAATTCTTGCCGTATGTATTCTACGTATTCTGCTGTTGTAAATTTTCTACGCAAAAATTCTGACCGTGGCCACGGCAACGCGTGGCAGTGAATTTTATTTCTTCTACAAATTTCTTTGTAGACAAATTTTTATTTTAAAAATACTATTTTTCTTGGAATTTATTTACCTATATGTAGATATCTTCCACTAATATTGACCATCATAAAAATTGCACTTACAAACCAGCTATAAATTGGATTCTGACGGAATTTGTGTTTACCTACTAAAGAAATGTGCCTCGTCACTAACCTTTGCTCTTAAATATATTTTAAATTCTTCATTAAAGGAAGCCAATTTTTTTGATAGATGGAAGTCGGCGTCCATAACGCCAATTTTTAGAGATGATAAGAAGAATGATATCACGTGTTACAGACCGATTTCCAAACTAACAAATGTTTCGAAAATGGTTGGGTATATAATTTATAAGAAGTTATCTTTTCTTACAAAATCGATTATACCACCATATCAGTATGGATTTTATCCAGGTAGATCTACCACAACAAATTTAACCATTTTCACAGAATATTGTATTTCATCATTTGAACTTGAACATCAGATTGAAATAGTTTACACCGATTTCACCAAAGCATTTGGTGAAGTATCTTACAGTATACTTTGTGCTAAGTTGCAATTTATCGGACTTCATTCCTTGATATTAAAGTGATTAAAATCGTATTTATCAAATATAATATGCAAAGTTGATATTAGTGGTTACGAATCTCTTCCATATTGGCAAACATCTTGCGTGCCACAGGGTTGTATTTTGTTTAATTTATTTGTAAATGACATTTCTAACTGTTTTAAAAAAGTAAATTTTCTTTTATATGCAGATGACTTAAAAATATATCACAAAACTTCTAATATTTCTGAGGCTCTAGATCTTCAGAACGATTTAGATAATCTTCCTGACTGGTGTTCCCTAAACAAACTTCCATAAAATCTATTAAAATGTGTCCATATTTCATTTTCAAGGTCTCGTAATCCAATTCAACTGATTTTTCAAAATTGGTGGTTACAGGCTCTTCACTGCTGAAAGTAAAATGAATTTAGGTATTGTTTTTGATGCGGCACTGACTTCTATCTCGCATAAATAAATTATATTATCCCTAAAGCTTATTCTATACTAGCGTATATTAGAACAAATTGTTCAGATTTCACTGATCCACATACCTTACAAATTATATAAACTTCCTATGTAAGATCAAAGTTGGAATATGCCTCTATTGTTTAGAGCCCCCTTTGACATGTCAATATATCACATATAAAAAGAATTCAGCGGGTATTTGCAGGAAATGAGTACCCAATTCAACACATAGAGTTGTGTATGTCAGAAATAACTTTAAACTGGTTCTTCTTAGATATTTAAAATAAAATAATTTACATATTTACACAACTTTTTTGAAATATGTTATGTCAATTCTTAGTCTGTAAGGATTTATATGTTTATATGTATAGACCTAAATAAATGAAATGAAATGAAATGAAATGAAAGAAAACTTTGATCATTAGAATTGCTTTTTCTCGTGAATCTCACAAAATTTTCACTACTAAATTTTTATTGCCAAATAGTACACAATTTTTCTATAAAAATCTTTTCCCGGCAAAATTCCTTTTTATGAAATGTTTCCCCTAATATCAAATTGCGCGAGAGTTCTTATAGAGTTTTGTTTTGCATATTCCTCTCTACAGAATTTTCCTTAGGAAAATGTTTGCTTTTAAATTTCATTTGGAAAAATTTTTGCTTTAACGAGATTTTTCTCTTCTTTCAAAGAATTTATTTTCTAAAGATTTTCTATAGAATTTCGGAAATTTTATATGTAAAATCTTCTTTTGCAAAATTTTTAACAAATATGTTGTTTTTATGGAATTTCTTTATATTTTATTTGAAAGGCTGAAATTTTTTTTCCAAAATGTTTTATAAAAAAAAATTTTTTTGCTAAATTTTTGATATGACATAATATGATGAAACATTTTCCTTTAGAAAGTTTTAGGATAAGCGAATATCATTCGTAAGATCATGAACTCAAACCTCAATGCAGCCACCTAGAAATCGAGCAATTGACTGACGTGTCTAGTAAATGTCTCTCAGAATGACATTCGTCGACAATTGTCATGCTGCAATAGGTTCCTTACAATGAGTGTAAAAATATAGAATAATATGTGTGAGCTCACTGAATATAATGAATTTTCCTAAGCTTTTTTTTCAGCATATTCTATGACATACATAATCTATGCATCGAATTTCCTACATAAAACTTTCGAAGGAATATTTTTTCCAATTTTTGGTAGCAAAATGTTTTAGAAGTCATAGAATATCCTTTAGAAAGCTTATGTCGAAAGAAAATTTGTTTCTCTAGCACTTTCTATATTTATATATACTCGTATGCCCTTTGTATATATTTATAAATAGACTATATAGGAGAAATATTTGCACAGAAAAAAATTTAAAATTACAAAAATTTATAAAATTCAAGTGCGTTTCCGTAAAAAAATGTCATTGTACCATTTACTGTATATGCGATCGAATATAAAAAACATTCGTACATCATCTTTTTAATTACGGTTACTTCGTTTTGCTGAGAAACATAGAGTTGTCTAATCGACAACTCTATGTAGTAAAAGTTGATCATCAAACTGACTTATGGAATCGGCATTAAATGGGTTCCGATCTGCAAGTCTAAGAATAGAAATACTTATAAACTTCCCATGTATAGCAAGCTTTCTCATACTTTTAACACAAAGAGAATTTTTAAGGACAACTTTGTAGCAACTTGCTTTATATGGAAAATTGTTTCAAAATTATTTTCCTACATGAGATGCCTAAAATATGGTAAAAATTTCGTTTAAAAATGTTTGTGAAATTTATGTATTTTACAAATTTTTCTCATATTCTATTACACAACATTCCCAGGTAACAGTTATTCAAAAATGTTCTTAAGAATATAATTGCCAAAAGATTAGTTCAACAATTTTGAAAAGAAAAATCTTTCGAATTTTATAAATTTCTTAGCAAAATTTTCTGCAATTATCTTACTATCTTCTTGAAAGTTATTTCCCTGCAATATGTATGCAACATTTGTCATAATTTATGAAATATTACCATAATGAAAATTTTGTGATATCTAAAATATGAGCCCACTGTACGTAATCTCATTTCCTATGCGAATAATAATGGCATGTACACATGTACATATGTACATGTTGTCACTTGTACTGAGTTATTTTTGTTTTTTTTTTTTTTTTGGGATTCTTGTTAATTCTTGTATGTCACGATCCCCTTAAACATAAAATGAAAGTGTAGAAGGCGACCATGTTCGTATTTTTAGTTAACAAAAGTAAGGTCTGTATTTATTAACATTACAAGAAATATATGTATGTTCGGCCTCCAGATGT
This sequence comes from Philornis downsi, assembly GCA_019455685.1. Classification (NCBI taxonomy): domain Eukaryota; kingdom Metazoa; phylum Arthropoda; class Insecta; order Diptera; family Muscidae; genus Philornis; species Philornis downsi. Next base: position 336,404 of record JAHXMU010000117.1, on the reverse strand, counting down.
GAATATGCTTGAAAAAGTGGCAATTTCATGCCGAAAATGCCGGTAAATACAATTTGTTACCGTAGCAACATCATGCCCACACCTATTAGTCTTTAACCAAGCGAAAATGAAAGCAATTTTCAAAACATTTTATCAGTACAACCCCCAATGTATATGAGAAGAATGGAGAGATGAAGAATGAAAACTACCTACCATATGTGTGAGCGAAACATCCAAATACACTTCCTAAATAATAGTTATTATGTTACAATAAAAGTTGAATTGAAATTGCTTAACGAACTGGCATGGACATATTACGAAACCTTTTTTATTTGAGTGTCCTTCCCCAGTTTTGAAGTGCCAGTTTTAATATTTGCTCGAAAAGTGCCTCCATTGTTATAGAACATAAATCACTGTGAGAACAAAATTCCCACGACCAGTTTTTTAAAGTTTCAAGGTTTACTATTATATAACTTTTAGTGGGTTTTATTACAATTTACTGCTTTTTCGAGATATCAAGGATATCATGTGCATTTAATATCCAAGCAAATAGTTAGCCAGGAGTGGATGATTTTGTACGTAATGCTGAAGCAAAACAAAATTGCTTAATATAATTTAAGTTTTTTTTTTCAAAAAACTAATACTTTTAAAACGTTCAAGCAAAAAGACTTATCATTTTCTGTTACCAGTTTCAGCAAACTGAGTACGGAATTCGAAATGTTCTGTACTTTTCACCTGTCCAATCTGCCCAATCACAACAACGACGTCTAAATACATAACATATTCAATGCACTCGTACTGGTGTTTGTTCTGTTCCCAACTGTCTTTGATAACTTTTTCCAATTAAATTCAGCATCATGCAGTTTTCATATTAGTACATTCAGCCATGTAAAGAATTCTAATACATCTCTGTCAATTCACACAAATTCGTCCTACCGTGAATGAATGCTAACACATGCGATGTACGATATTCTGAGAGTCCAGAGAATGCACCTTTAAATGCAACAGCAAATGGCAGAATATCAAGTTAACAAAATACAGTTCAAATGACTTGAATGGATGAAAACGCAATAAATACAGGGAATCTCTTCCATTCTTTATCACAAATTGGAAACTTGTTGTACGAATAATTAAAAAAAATAATATTTATTCCTGTTCATCACTAGATATAACAAATGCGTATATGAGATTTCTTTCAGAATTGTAACATATTCGATTATTTTAAATACGCAAATAGCTCTGGTAAGATTATAATCTGATATATAGCGTTTTTTGAATACTAAACTGTCCAATAAATTCTGATAGCATATAATCATTTTTTGTCGATTTTCTCATTAAGATGAGATGTTGAAATTTATTACAAATAGTTAGAAATTTGTAAGTACAAAAACTACGGGTAAAATTAAAAAAAAATTGTGAAACTACATCTTGTAAGTGATTTGTTTGCACGAATTAAATTTAGTTTAGTTAGTAGTTTCGAGAAATGAGCCACAGTTCCTGTCATATCATAGAATCAATAAAAATTGTAGTACTTAAGAACTGGGTTTCTTTTTTAGTGCTCAAAATCTTTGAATTTTATCGCGTGAAATCATATCGAAATTATCATTTATGCATATACAGGGTGGGCTATAAGGGTGTTGTTGGTTTAAATATTCAATTAAAAAAAAAAACTACGAAACATAAAAAATATATATTTGTATTTGTAAAAAGTAGAAGCATGAGAATTTTTAAGACTTAAAAATAATGTTGTCCAAATGGCTTCTCCCGGCTGCTTGGCACTCTTGGAACCGAAGTCGCAAATTTTGAAAAACTCGTTGAAAAGTTGTTCTCGGCATTTTGTTACTTTCCTGAATAATGTTCCTCTTCAACTGCTCTAAATTGGTCGGATTATTCTCGTAGACTACCGATTTGAGGTAGCCCCATAGAAAATAATCGCATGGAGAGAGATCGGGGCTACGTGGAGGCCATTCAATATCCCCCCTTTTCGAAATGAGTTTTCCAGGAAAAACATTTTTCATACCCTAGCCGTATGACATGTGGCCCCATTCTGTTGAAACCACATCCTCGAGGTATTGCCTTGAAGTTCTTGCAAAGCTGGCACCAAAAAGTCTACTGGCATGTTGCAATAATTGTTCGCTCTAACCGTCATCGCATGCCCTCTTTCGTCCTCAAAAAAGTATGGTCCAATAATACCGGTTGACGTTATCCCAGCCCACACGACAAGTTTAGGGCTGTTAAGTGGACGTTCATGCAAGCATCGGGGATTAGTCTCGGACCAGAACCGACAATTTTGCTTGTTCACATGGCCATTAAGGTGAAAATTGGCCTCATCACTAAAAATCACGTTGTTGAAATTGTTGAACCGCTCTAGCATCAAGTTGACAAAGTTAAGTCGGTTATTGGCATCATCGGGTTTTAATGCTTGGACTATCTGAATCTTATAAGCCTTGAAATGCAAATCACGTTTCAAAATTCGTCGTAAAGTTGTTCTTTTGACATCCAAAGACTGACTTCTCTTACGTGTTGACTGTTGTGGATTTTGCTGAACTGAAACACGAACACGCTCCACAATGTCGGTTGATATTGCAGAAACTGGGCGACCACGAACCCTAATTGGTACTGTTGAGCCGGTTGTTTCGAACATTCTGATCCATTTTCGTATCACATTGGCGCTTGGAACTTCACTTAAATCGTGTAAACCGTGTTCATGCCGATACAAACGTCGTGCAGTAATCACTGATTTATTGTTTTCGTAATACGCTCGGACACAAAATGCACGCTGCACTCCCGTGTACGGCTCCATGGCGACTAAATTTCCAGGAAGCGGCGCAGCGAACAACATATCCCCCCGCCACCCCGCGCCACGCGTTACCGAGATATTGAAGAATTAAATCGCCAACTCTCATATGGCTCACCCTGTATTTATATCCTATATAATCGTCAGAAAAAAATAAAATATAAAGGAGTAGTTGAAGTGTTTCATGATTTTCATTTCATTTTGGCCAATATTATACAAAATGCATAAAATAAATACTACTTGAATTGGAAAACAAAAACAAAATATAACTTAGAATATAAAATTAAATTAACTAATAACTAATTACCTATAACGCTCAAATTGAAGTGCACCACAAAGTAGGCGATATGAAGGGAAATAAAAATAATGAAAAAAAAATTAAATATTGAATGATGTATATATGTAGGTCAGGCCAAATGCTACTCCAAAGTAAATGTAAAAATGTATATAAAATAAAAATTGATCACATAAAATCATACATTTAATATTAACCAATAAATACAAATAATTAATAAATATCACTCGTTAATGCAAGCATTAAGATGTAAAAGAATATTCACCTACGTAAACTGCATATGATAGACAAGTCTATTACGAAATATTTTGTATGACACATTTAAATTTCTAAGCTCATCTGACAATGCATTATAGCTCCGAGCTACTCTTACATTAAAAGATCGTGTAAGATGGCAAAGTTTGGGGATAAACAATTGCCTTCTACGAACGGAATGACAAAATTTATTACACGATTTTTTTTTTTTATTTATTTATTTATTTATTTACATCTACTGAGCATTGCTCTTACAGATTGCAAAAATAGGAAGAATTGAATAAAATAACATAACTATAGTTACAAGTATATAACTGTACATATTTATTAAGTAGTCAGTTGCAATAGATTACAACAATAAATTACAAATTTAGTGAAAATCTTCAAAATGAGGTATCAGCTAAAAGTCTGAGTACAGCTCGTCTAAATGAAAATCTATTGAGAGTTATATCGACAGTATTGGCCACCAAATTAAATATTTGCAAACATCGAGTAATTGGTTCATTTCTTACATAATTAGTTCGATGGAATGGAACAGCGAACATATGAGTTTCTCTTAAAGACCGTGTTGGTATGTCAAAGGGTAGAACGGATAGCAATTCGGGCGAATCAATGTTTGAATCTATAATATCCTTTATAAAAATGATACCTAGAAGCTTTCTGCAGTTAGAAAGTTCCATAATTCCAAGAATATTGCAACGGCTTTCGTACGGTGGCATGTTATCAAAAGAAAAGTTATTTCGAAGGGCAAATCTTGCGATTGATACCTACTTCATAAAAAGGACTCCAAACAAAGCTTACGTACTCTAAGTGAGATCTTACCAAAGACCCAAATAAAACAGTAATAGCTTTAAAATTCAAAACCATTTTAGTATTTCTTTTTAAAAACCCAAGTTGTGAATTGGATTTAGAAACTATGTAATTTATATGATCTTTAAAAGTCAGTGCGCTATCAAAATATATACCCAGAACTTTTAAGATGCTCACACACGGAAATGTTTCATCATTTTCATATATGTAACTGTACACAATTGGTAAGTGCTTACGAGTATAATTTATACATATATATAATATAAAAGATTAAAAGGAAACGCGGACATTGGTTAGAATATATTTTGTAAAAACACAACAGCAATCTTACATCGACAAATGCAGGAAATGAACATCCCAGAAATGTAATCACAAAAGATGTTATATGTACGCGAACAGCTCTGTTCAAAGACAATTGAAGGAGTTTCATATATTTTTGATTAGTAGCAGAGTATATCTCTAAGCAGTACATAATACTTGGCATAACTAGGGCATGAACCAGTTGCTTTTTCACATACAGCGGGAGCGACAAATTAGTTGTATATAACTGCCTCAATGCATAATTAACACTTAAAACAACATAATTAATGTGCTTCTCAAAACGCAGCTTATCATCTAATAAGACTTCCAAACATTTCATGTCATTCACAAACTGTAAATTATAACCATTATGAACTACTCGCTACTATGAAATTGATTACAGCATTATTTTGGAAAAAGTAAAATTTTATGAAATTTAATCATACGAATTTTTATTCTTGAGCCCACCGAAAACAATATGTACGTTTAAATGGTTGTAAACGTTGGTTACAGGATGCTCAATACGATTTACTCAGACCTTTGCTATTTATAATACGATGGCGGTCCAAAAACAGCCAACCTGATGTCTTTATGGTGACAGTAGTGTAAAAAAGAAATATTTTGGTGAAAAGTGGCAACCTTAAAAAACATATGTTTTAATTTTCAAGGCTGCCACGTTGCTTAGCAATTTTATAAAAGTAAACAATCTCAGTGAATTTGTAGACGTAGAAAAAATTGGTCACCTTTATGTAATTTAATATTTCCATTTACAAGGTCTCAGTCCAACCATAAAGCCGAGCTATATTCATTTACAACTGTAAAATATGGGATAGCTGAGTTTAAACGAGGCCGTACGAGTTGCCAAGACAAATACTGTAGTGGTCGATCCATTGAGGTGTCCACGCCAGACACGGTTAAGAAAATCCACATAATGGTATTGGATGATCGTCGGCTGAAGGTGCGTGAGCTAATTGAAATGATAGGCATTTCAAAAAGTATTATGAAAGGTGTCCCAACAAGAATGCAAAATTTAATTTTGGCGCCATTCGAAGTGGCATTGTTTGACATTTGAGCAATTGTTATTGTTTGCTAGTGGAAGGAACGAGGTTAGTAAAAATGGAGCGCTACAAAATTGAACAACGTATTCTCATTGTGAAATTGTTTTACCAAAATGGTGAAAGTTTTGCGGCCACAGTTCCCAAATTGCGATCTATTTGGGGTCACAATAATGCTCCAAAAGAGTCAACTGTACAGCGATTAATGGATAAATTTGCCAAAACTGGGTCTGTTAGTGATTAAAAGACAACAACGCGCCTTCGACCAGGTCGATCGACAGAAAATGTCGCAGCTGTACGTGATGATGTCGCTCAAACTCCTTCCACCTCAATTCGACACCGAGCTCAGCAAATTGGTGTCTCCAAATCCACTATGCAGCGAATTTTGACGAAAGATTTGCATCTTCATGCATACAAAGTTCAATTGACTCAGGACAGCGAAGGGAGTTCGTTAATTGGGTATTGGAGAGACAACATGAAAATGCTGATTTTGGCGATAAAATCATCTTCAGTGACGAAGCCCATTTCCATGTTGATGTATTCGTCAATAGACAGAATTGTAGCCTTTGGGGTGAGGAAAATCCTCGAATGATTCACGAGAAGCAAATGCATCCTCATTGTGTCACTGTGTGGTGTGGATTTTGGGCTGGAGGAATCATTGGACCTTTTCTTATAAAAATGAGGCATGTCGAGCGCAAACAGTCAATGGTGTTCGGTATCGTGAAATGATAACCAGTTTTTTCCTGCCTAGAATTGAAGAAATGAATGTGGAGGGCATGTGATTTCAACAAGACGGCGCCACATGTCATACAGCCTGAGAAACAATTCAATTGCTGCATCAGTCATTTAAATGTTGCGTTCTTGTTGGAACATCGTTTAGTATATTTCATTTGAATGTTTGTGAGTGGTTATCTAAATTACGTTCATACATAAATAATGGATTTTAAATTAAAACAAAAAAAAAATCCATTATTAACTGGATATTCGAAGTTCGTTTAACTTTACATGTCTTTTATATTTTATCAAAATCATGGTTAAGTTACACGTGTCCATTCTTGTGAGGCAGAGAGGTTATTTCCACAAAATATATTATGTAATGCAAACAAACTAAACTTTGAGCCAGTACACGTGTCGGAATTTACAAATTTACTGGTATCCTTTTTATACTCATCTCCTTAGTTCAGTGACTGTACTTCGCATGCTTCTCATCAAAATTCCATATTAAGTGCCTCCTTTTGTATAGAATAATCGTCAATTTTATGCTGTGCTGCGAAGCCCTGAGTGTTCTCAGCACAAAGAAAATTCATGCTAAATCCCACGGTGTAATTCTTAGTATTTGTTTAGGACACAATTTAATAATTTTGTATTTGTGAATAACTACCGGTAGGGTGCAACGAATTTTACTACATCTTGTATTTGACACAAAAACTATCAACTATCCTTTACAGTCTAAGAGACGTCAAGAGTAAACATAAAGATTTACATATTAAGTAGATTATACGGTTATGATTTTTTTTGTTTTGTTTAAAAATTCAACAGCAAGTAATTTAGGCTAGCAATTTGCATGAATTTATTGAATTTATGCTGTATTACAAAAGCATTTGTTGTATAAAACTGTATTCTATGAAACTATCAGAAACAATCATGATTAAAGTAAAACCATCATAAATTTTCTATGGCCAGAAAGTTAGCATGTAATAAATAAACAGGACACGAGCTAGCCTTAGGACATGTCACTGACAGGAGTCATCATGTAATTGTAGACCAAAATGTTCACAAACACTTTGACATATTATTAAAGATATGACAAGATGATGTTACAGATTACATTTACATTAAATCAAAGAAAGATATAATGAGATAAAGTTAAATATTACAAACACATCATGGCAGGAATTCTTTGAAATTTATTTGAGTTAGTTCGGTCATTCTTATTTCATAACGTCATCTTCTTATTGTCTTCAATATTTTTAGATGAATACGAGAAAATAAGAACAAAAAGTATGTATCGTCAACAATGTTTTATTGCTTATTAAAACAGTCCAGTGAAGGTCAATACATTTTGGCATGCATTCAAAACAACTTTCGAAAAACTCTCTAATCTCCGGACAGGATAACGAACCAACCTTGCCAAAAACAAGAGCATCCAAAATATCAAAATGATCCACAACTAGAAAGTAGTGAAGATTTGAAAAATAATCGTTACAGTTAACATGGGGGAGGGACTTCTACACTGACGGCTCAAAATTAAACAATCAGATAGGTTTCTGGGTTTACTCCAAAGATCTAGAGCTAAGTAGAGGAAGGAGACTACCTGATCACTATAGTGTTTGCAAGCCAAAATTTTAGCTATTAAGGAAGTGGCAGAATGGCTAAGGTATAACGTCCTCTCTACGGTGAGGACTAACATATTCTCTGACAGTCAAGCTGCCATTAACTCCCTGGATTCTCTTTTCCTGAACTCAACATCAGCCCTGAGATGAGATGGCTCAACATTTCAGCATTTACCTTTTTTGAGCCACAGCGACAGACCAGGGAACTGCAGAGTAGACAAGCTGGCAAGATTAGAGACAACCGTGCGGACTCCAGCCGAGTTGGAGCCGGAGGGCACGCCTTTAGCTACTTGCAAGCTCCTACCGCGAGATAGAGCATATTTATCAACAAATAGTAGGTGGGCGTCTTTCCGAAACTGTAATCAATCCAGACAGATGTGGCTTTGCCTAGATCTGAAGCGTTCACACAAACTGCTGTCAAGATCCGACGCTTCATTATTTGTATCCGTCATGACGGGACACTGTCTGATTGGAAGACATGCAGTGAGACTGAAGGCTGTGACAAGTGACTTTTGCTGGAGTTGAAGGGATGAAGAGGAGGAGGAGTCCATAGAACATCTTCTCTGCAATTGTCCCACTCTGGCGACCAGGCAGGGATCAACACTGGGCTCTTATTTGTTTAAGGGGAGATGGGAGATCTGCCCGACTTTAGAGCTTCTTGAGGCGCTCATGATGGTTCATCGGGGAAACTAGGGACAGACACGTCTCTAGTTTTACAGTGGACTATGTAGTCTAAGTGATCTATGGACTATGGGGAGGGATGCTAATGGTTTTGACTACATTTCAGTACACTTTCACCACATCTCATAGACCAGAGACATTTATATATGATTTTTATGCAAGTTTATATAAATACGCTTATAACACCACTAAGCACGTCATCGATGAAAATCAGGATAGCATTAGAATTTCAGAAAAAGCACATAGAAATATATGTGCCATCATAAATACATATATATATATATATATCACATGATATATATATAAGTATATATGTATATCATATAGCTGTCTTTTTAAGTTAATTCATTTCAATAAAGCGATTTTGATGGAAAACAAATTTCAAAACAGACATAAATCACTGTAATTGTACGTCGTAAAAAATCCTTCCTAAGAAGTAAGAAATATGGTCACATAACACTTTTGCAACAACAGTAATAAACATTTTAATTCAACCTAATTGACAAAATTTACAATATGAAGTAAAAACTTCCAATATAGTTTTCTTTTAATAATATAATTTTAGATATGTCTAATTATTTTCTTTATTTTCAGCAACAAACAAATATTTCCATTCTTGATCCATCTAAATGGCTTAAATAAATAAAGGTAGGACTAATTTATAACAATTAATCATTCATGTCTATAACTTTCTCTATATCTATAATATTAACATTCTTCACATGGAATTCATTCGAATTTTGCAGGATCTTCCCACTCGATTTCCTTAACCTTAAGGTTGCCTATCGATAGCATAAATACAGGGTGGGCCAAATAAGACGTTCTAATGTTAAACACAAATAACTTTTGCAATAATCATTTATTTTGGTTAATTGTTTTTATACATTGAATATATTTTATGCAAATTATGTATGAAATATTACATCAGACAAATGTCCACCATTTTTCTCGATACAAAGATTGGCTCTTTTTAACGGATTTTCCATTACACCATATAATGTTTCCGGTTGAAGGCTCAGTATTTCGTCTCGAACATAACACCGCGCCAAACAATGCATTTAGATGGGTGCAACTGATGTCGGTGTGTTGCCCTTGGATTTTCAGAGCCCCACATTCTATAGTTTTGTTTGTTGGCATAACCATTTAAATAGAAATGCGCTTCACCCGACATCAAAATATTATTTAAAAAATTAATTTGTGTGGCTAATTGCGTAAAACGAATAGCGTATTGTAGCCGTTGTTGGTGGTCTAAGATCCAACTTTAAAATTCTACGCAATGTCGTTCCGGAAATGCCCAATTGGCTGGAACGACGATCAGAAGAAGAAGATGGAAGATGGATCATCTGCAACACTCTGCCGCACAGTTTCCACGTTGTCTTCAGTGCGAATATTTCGATGGGCACCTCGTCCAGGACGGTCGGCCACTGAACCCAGTTCCTCAAAACGACCGACCAAACTCCTAATCATGAAGGCTGTGGGAGCTGATCTGGAATTAAAATGTTGCCGATATTTACGTTGCTTTAAAACAATTGATTGTTGACAAGAATAGAAAAACTCGATAATTTTAACGCGTTGTGTTGTACTGTAGGGTTCCATAATAAATTTCCAACAATTCAATTATAACCTAAAAAAAAAAAAAATAAATATGTCAAAAAATAAAAAAGTTATTTGTGCTTAACATTAGTAGGTCTTATTTGGCCCACCCTGTATAAATATATTTGAAGAGATTACGACTTGTTGAATATTCTCAGCTTTGTTTTGTCTGCCGTCAGTACAATATTTTGGTAAGAAACGGTCAATAATAATTTTGATCATTCTAAAACTATTTTTATGAAATTTTGACAAATCTCTTGAAAGAATAAACTTCACATGTTGTTAAATCTAAATCTGACAGATTTTTCAACTTTTCAAAAATCATTTTGCATCATCAAAACGTTCCTTTAGGATTACGATTATATTTTAGTTGAAATCGATTATTTTGTAGTTGAAATCCTTATTTCATCCCAGCAAAAAAATGGAAGCCATTCAGTAAGAATCACAGTGCATGCATATTTATTGCTTACAAAGAAGAACTTTTAAACTACCTCTAAAACTGCGGTAATGAAGTTCTTGAAAACATTGATTAGCTTCCCATTTATAGTTCCTAATAATTTAAGCAAAACATCTTAAGATGAAATACTCTAAAATCTATTACTTAGGGGATGCAAAACGCGACGAAGGCGTGATTTTTGGAAAAACATTTGTTTATCGTCCCATATTAGATTTGTCAGTCGATTTATAAAAACTATAACATGCAGACATTAAATAAATAATATACATTTCCCATCACCATTAAAATCGTTAATTTCTGTCCATAACATTGTGGAATGTGGTTAATGGTAGAGGGTGTATAAGCCTCAATCCTATGGAATATTAGATGACCTTTCAATTCTGTGCCTGTCCACTGGTTTTCTACAGAATCTTCGAGCAATTTTTGGTAATAAAACCAAACCTTAAAATGCTTTTTCAAAAGCAGTTTCAGTGGGATTATTTGTATAGAGGAAATAGAAGAAATTTCTGACCTCATAATTTGAAGCAACATTTTCTGAAACAAAGAACAATTCTTTTGAATAATGAAAAATTGCAATCAAAGATTTAAATTCTCATCACAACTACATCACTCAAAAATATGTAGAGAAAAGGTGCCATAAAATAGTTCTTCTCTCCCATGGCAACCCTGCGTTATATAAGAATATATAAGAATTTTATTATCGCAAACACAGAACTAAACTGACTGATCGTGGTTACGATGTTAGCACGAGCGGCGGTCACCTCAATGTAATGGCGATCAATTTGAGAACTCGAGTTTTAGAGAAATCTAGTAAAAGCTTATTGTTCGGAGTCAATTTTAAACAAAAAGTACTGTTCAGTGAGTTCAAATATAAAATGCGATCGAACCCAGTGCATGTGAGAATGTAAAGAAATTAAGAGGAAAATGATGTAAAGAAATTTGTGGGTTCATGCTATATAATCAGTTGTTTACTTTATACTAAATTAATTAGCTTTGTATAAACATGATGTTTCTACTTATCTCTTATTACTACACTTTGTTAAGAATGAATTTAAATAAATATCACCGACCTGGTCCTACCAAATACAGAGCATAACCTTTGCAGCGTGAATATTCGGCCGTGGCTAAAACGTAGAAGAATGACCGGCAGCCCCCACGACTTTCTTTTCTTTGGATCGCTGTATTAAATCCATTTTTCATCACCCGTTACAATACGATGAAGAAACCACTTCTTTTTTGTCGCTGAAGCAATTGTTCATAGGCAACGTGTCTTAGCTTCAGCTTATAAGGAATCAAAGTTCCTTGCTTTTGAATCATTCCCAACGCTTTCAATCGTTTGGAAATTACTTGGCGGATAAATCCTAATACTGAAGTAAGCTCTACCTGCGTTTGACATCATGGATTCCATCAAACAACGTCGTCAATTCAGTATCTTCAACGGGTTTTCGTCTTCCTTAACGCGAACGGTCGTTAACATAAAAATCACCGCCTTTAAAGTGAGGGAACCAACTTCGACAGATTGCTTCACTTAAAGCAACATCCCCGTTAAAGTTTTGAAGCTTTCAATGAGCTTTGGCTGTCCTTTTCTTCGATTGAAAGAAGAAAATCAATACTTTCCGCATAGGACGATTGTTTGGTACAAAATCAGACATATTCACAAAATCGAAAGAATATGACGTCAAAAGAAAATCACTATTGTTTCGAGGCGGTATGTTTACCATATGCCTAGGCTTGGCTTATGACGTTTAGGTTATGGCAGAATCAGCTAACACTCACTGCTGGCGCCATCTATTGACAAACAGTGGGAACTTAGTTGCGCACCTAATACTTTATTTTACCCTATTTGTCCACCTTTGGGTTAAACTTATTGAGAATTGTTAATGAGATAAATGTGAGATAATATTCAATGAATGCCATAAACTGCACTTGTAACTGCCATAAAATATAACCAAATATCTGTTATTCTTCAGTGTCCACAAATAAACGTACTTGAATTTGCGATTTCAATCCATCATTTCCTTAATTTCTTTCATTTTAATTCTCATTCTTATCTGGTTCATGGTGTGCCATAAAATTCATTAGCAGAATGTTTTTCCTTTGCAGCGCTACAAGAATGAAATGTATCAGTCCCAAAATATAGTCCACAATCTACTCTACAAATTTCTAGTCGATCATCACAGCAAATTAATTACAACAATAACAACAGCATTCATTATACCCAGCTCATCAACTCCCCTTTTATTCAAGCTTTATAAAATAAATTTTACAAAACCCTGGGTGTACAATTTAAAAAATATTGCTTTACTTTTTGCTCCCACTATGGGACAGTATTTGTTTTTTACACTTTACAATTTGATTGTAAACAACATTAATAATTACCAAGACAACCCCCTACTCTGACCGTCACCAACCAACCAATGCTGATGTATTTTCAGTAACAACAAAAAAATCCTTGAAATAAACGTCCACAATCAATTTCTGATATTCCCTTAATTCATATTATAATCAGGCCAGTATCCTGTCCACAACTTTTAGCACGTCCTCGTTATTTATTAAAACCGCCATTCGCATGACCGGACAAAACGAAGAAGACAACAATTTATCTGTTTAATTCTCAATTTACCAACCGCCGACGGTTTGGTTTACCAACAAATGCCTCGAAGGATCTTTATGCGTAGACCGCTGAAAAAAAAAAACATGCAAAAAGAAAAGGAAACATAATGAGGAGGAGGGTTATTAAAGTAAATAACCTCGAAGGTATCCCTTTTATCCTCTTATTGCTATTATTTTCCAGTCGTTCTTACAGTGGCGACTTTAACACAGCCTGGCAATGATAAGGACACCGATATTGATTGGATATTTGTACATTAATGCAAGGACGCCTGCACGTAATGAAAGTTTTCAAGTGGGAAATCCTTGAAATGTAGAAAAAATTCAAAAGGGATTTAAGGACTATGGGTTTTGTAAGTAAATAGTTGCAGATGATTGGTTGGTAAATACCAGAAAAAGACATTCAACTCTATGTTCTAGTGGTTTGGTCTGAGAGTGGTTGCATAGCATTGAGTTGTTACTGACAACAGCAAATGATAGGACTATGACTCTACATAGAAATGTGTAAATGGATTCCGCAGAGGTGCTCAAAATTTGTGTTCAACCCCAAACGTGTGCGCATATTAATATTTCGTTCATAGAATAAAATACCGTTCAAATAATTATGGAATAATTATTTGGAGGGTATAGTTAATATTCGATTAAAAAAACAAAGGATGGAAAAACGCAAATAATTTCCATTTTATTAAGAAATTCACATTAGTATTGCAATATCATAAACTTGATAGCCACCAATTTTGATTGTTTTGCAGTTACATAGCCATGTAGGTACGCAACTAATTCCACGCTATTTGCCAATAGATGGCGTCAGCTGTAAGTGTTAGTCGATTCTGCCATAACCTAAACGACATGAGCCAAGCTTAGGCAAACATACCGCCCCGACACAATAGTGATTTTCTTTTCACGGTATATTCTTTTGCTTGTTTGAATATGTATGATTTTGTGCCAAATAATCGTCACATGCGGGAGGTATTGATTTTCTTCTTTCAATCGAAAAAACCGGCGGCTGAAGCTCATCGAGAGCTTCAAAACGTTTATGCAGATGCTGCTTTAAGTGAAACAACGTGTCGGGATTGATTCCGTCGCTTTAAAGACGGTGATTTTGATGTTGACGAGCGTTCGCGTCAAGGAACACAAAAAACCTTCGAAGACACTGACTTAGCGGCATTGTTTGATGGGAATCCGTGCCAAGCGCAAGTAGAGCTCTTTTCAGTATTAGAATTTACCCGCCAAGCCATTTCCAAACGATTCCAAGCATTGTGAATGATTCAAAAGTAAGAAACTTTAATTCCTTATAAGTTGAAACCAAGATACGTTGAGCATCGTTTTTTCGCCTGTAAAGAACTGCTTCAGATATAAAAAAGGAAAGGTTATCTTCATTATATTGTAACGGGAGATAAAAAATGGATTCATTACATCAATCGAAAGAAAATAAAGTCATGGCGGCTGCCTTGACATGCTTTTACATCGTCGCCTCGGCCGAATATTCACGCTGCAAAGGTTATGCTCTGTATTTGCTGGGACCAGGTCGGTGTTGTTTATTATGAGCTGTTGAAACCAAGCAAAACCATCACTGGGTATCGGTATCGACTTCAATTAATGCGATTGAGTAGAGCTCTGCGCTAGAAATGCCGACAATACGTGTAGAGGCATGGAAAAGTGATTCTTCAGCATGACAATGCTCGGCCTCACGTGGCCAAGTCCGTTAAAACCTACCTGAAAACGCTGAAATGGGTAGCCCTACCTCATCCGCCATATTCTCCAAATATTTGGCCGTCCGATTGTCACTTGTCCGTTCGATGGCACACGGTCTGGCTGACCTGCAGTTCCACTCATATGACAATATCAAGTAATGGCTAGATTCGGGGTTAGCCGCAAAAGATGAAGAGTTTTACCGTGACTGAATTCGAGCTTTGCCAGAAATATGGGAAAAAAGTGGTAGCCAGCGATGGGCAATACTTTTAATGAATCATTTGTAAGCATGTTTTCATAATAAAGTTCCATTATAATAAAAAAAAAACGTCAAGAACTTAGTTGCGCTCCCGTATATTTCAATATTATACCTTTTATCAGTACATCTTCTTGTAACACAGAATGACGCAGCAATTGCTCTACAATAATATATTCAAATAACTTTTTTTAAATCAATGTATTTCATTTTATACTATTCTGTAGAAAATGTGATTTTATTTTGTATAACTAATTGATTTCATAGATGATAGACCGTAAATGATTTTCACCCTCATTCAGGCATGTGGAATATCTGACCAGAAAATTATTCATTGCGGGACCGCCTCAATTATTATTTTAATAGGCTGCTTCAATTCAGTTAAATATCTTGGTTTCGGTTTGTACATCTCTTGCTTAACATAACCCCATAAGAAAAGAGTGGTGCAGTTAGGTCAGGTATCCTTGGAGGCCAGTTTTGGGAATTTTTTTGTAGCTCCGCCTTAACCAATCTGGCTTTGTGTGCAGTTGCTCCATCTTACTAGAACCAAAAGATGTTGAA
>JAHXMU010000117.1:255122-320720 GCA_019455685.1 Philornis downsi | reverse complement strand
GAGGAATTTTCACTTTCTTCCGGCGCTGGGAGTTAATTCATTATCGGAATGAAGGTAGTAAAAACGTAACTTTTTCTTGGCAACATGTGATAAGCAAGTCTTAGTATACCATTTGGCTGCTTTACAAGTTAGGTAATTCCCTAATGAATGAAAGCCACATCTATCGGCGATAAAGTGAACTATTAGTATTATTTTGTTGCTTACTTTAATTGTTTTCATTGGACGGCAAGAATTCCAAATTCTGGGTTTTTTGGCTTTAACAGACTTCGAAATTATTCTTATAAAATATTCATTTATCACATGTTACTAATTTTATAGATTCTGGTATATGTTTCCTATAATTTTTTTTTCTATATATATAGAAGATATTTAATGAATATTTTCACTAGCTAGGGCTTAAGCCGAAATCTTTAAAGAATCTAATATTTTACTGGATTAGAACATAATAATTTACATGCATTGCTTACCAAATTTTATGTTTAGACTCCTGCGTCATGATTTTACTAGCTTTTGAAGTTCATCAATTAAAAATGGTTATTTTGTCCTCAAAGTATCTCAGCTTGCACCTTAAATCTTCTTACCATAGCATTACTATAAAACTCAATATAACTTTTAAACCATTGTCCATTAGTTTTAACAAAGAAATGATTCCGAACGACTAGTTTTGCTGCAGTTGTGCACATTGTGCACGTTATTCGAATGAAATAACATTTTTTATTCATTAATTTTATTTATTGCATTCATAGGCAATTTGAGTGGCAATTTGAGTTAAACTATTATTTATGGTTACAAGCAATTTAGCTGAATGTAGCACTCACACAGAGAGATACTCCAGCAGCCAAATGCATTTTGATGATGTAAAAATTCTAAAACAACTTGGGGGGATATCACAATGCATATTCTTGTGGCATCACAAAACAATGACATGCCACACAAAATTTATAGGTGATAATAACTCATGTATACAGCTCGATATAATGGCTTTTGTTGTCAAAAAAAAAAATGTAATAAAAGCAAGAATGACAGCAATTTAGATATCCATTGCCTTTTGGACACTTGAGAGCCACAAGTGATTAAAAATCACAGTTTATAATCGCTGCTAAATTTGACATCATTTTTTATTTATAAGCCAAAATCTGTAACATTGAACTGTAATACATTGAAATATTACTTCCGCAAGTAACTTTCTTTATAAAATATAGTTTATGATAGTCATTTTTAGAGCATATGGTTCATTTTTTTCCTGCTACGTATCTGACATAATTGTTTAAACTGTTTCTTTTTTTATATATTTTTATTCGTTTTTGGTATTTTTCACAAAGCAGTTAATGTTTCGCATGGTATGTGATTGTAAATAACTCGTAAATTTTCATTTTTAGCCGTAATCATTCTTCTAATAGTATGCATATTTCCAAATGTGATACTAATTTGGGATGACAAATATAAAGGACATATTTTAATACGAAACGGGTTTTAAGCAAAAACTTGATTTTAATCATTTACTTTATCATATTAAATCTACATTCTTGGCCACTTTCTGGTTGTCATTCGGGGGTGAGAAAAGGAACACAATAAACAAATTAAAAAAAGCCAAAAAGTTACCTATGTTTAAACTGTCTGTAGGCACTTTTCATGATGGCTTGTACAGGAGGAAAACAATAAAAATATGTGGACGATCGTAAGAGAAGTGTTAGACCTTCCCGAAATTTAACCTTTACACTCTAACTACCAAGCTTTGAAACTTGTTGTGCATACAAAATACACAAATATCGAGAGATTATAATTATTTTTATCTCTTTTCATGGTGCAAACAAATCGTTAATCTTTCTACGTGTCATTCCTTTAAAAATAATTTTGGTAATAATTGTAATTTCCAATTTAATCAAAATTTTTGTAATAATTTGGTTTTTGATACGATTTTAGTTCTTAATCCAGTTCGTGATCGTTTTCCTGCTGGCAATTATTATTATTATTATTATTATTGCTAAAAAAAATATAATTTGAAAACTTGCAAAATTGATGATATAGGATTATCCATTTAGTGTTTTCAAAACCGCCGATCTAGCAAGGCTATCAACTGCTGTTATTTATTTATTCAGTGAAAGGTATACCATTTTCAAATATGGATTGTTTAGCAATGGAAGAACACGTAAAAATACTTAAAACTTATTACAAAATGGTGATTCAAACGTGGGCTTTTAATCGAACAAAATGTTTTTTTTATCGATGAAACTCATTTCTCACTCGGTGGTTACGTCAACACTTCCAAAGCCAGGTGTACGTTTGACACCAATATTACTGGAAGCGAAATAAAAATTATGATTGATTGATTTATTTATTGATTGTTTGATTATTTGATTAAGCGTGGGGCATGCTTGATGTCAATATTACCGGAACGGAATCAACGAAGTAAAAATTAATTAATTGATTAATTGAATAATTGATTAATTGATTTTACCATAAAACAATTTTCATGACCTACGCCTTACTACACCTATTCCGAAGCGTAACTTATTTACTTATTTTACTTTGCTTAACATATTTAAAGATCCGAATAAGTTTTCAATATTTGCGAAATAATTTTTTGTAGTCATAAAAATAACAATAATTGTATCCTGATTCGATTGTGTATTTACATCGGATATTTTCCACCTATCAGAACAAGCAGTAGTACTGCATTGCATGATTTAAATATTATTAACCAAACCGAACTTATTTAAATTGTTCCAAAACTCGACAATAAATGATGATTTGGAAGCCAGGCCAGTCCATGTGTGAGCCAATGAGTTCACATTTTTTCGCTTTTCTTTTTCACACATTATTAACTTTAAGTGATTTTACTCACGGGAATATAAGTAATGTTAAAATTTATCGAATACTGTTGGACTTTATTACGATTCTATCATAAACATGAACGTTGGGTAAATTTCTCTCGATCATAAACATGAACGTTGGACAAATTTCTCTTGATCCGCATACACATCATTAAGCTGTGAAACGGACCGACAAAATAAACTTCAAATAAGTAATGTGCGTTATTATTTATTAATTAAAAAAAAAAACTTCAATGTTTCAAATTAATATTTGAAAAACTTTTACTTTACTACTTCGTAACAAATTCTCCAAGTATTTCACAGCAAAATAAAGAAGGTTTTGATTTATCTACAAACGCAGAGATTTATTATAAAAAAGCCAAAAAAAGCCTAAAGTTAAATCCAATTTTTTCATTAAACAGATTTGAAAACATAGGAAATGTTACAGTTTAGGAAACTCAAGAAAATAAAAACCAATGCAAATGGTACTGCATAAATAACATTTACTTGTATTTTACTATGCCCGCAACTAAACACAGCTAATAGACGTATGAGTAATATTATCTGAAAGGTCACCCACATTACTCATACGTTTCGGGGTTCAGTTATTAGTTATACATATAGGCTGATATTATGTATTAACAGCCGAAACAGAGAAACCTCATTCCGAAATACGAGTATACAAAATAATTTTAAGAAGATTGAATTTGAGGATACGAATACAGGGTTGCCCATATTCGACGGACCCATCTGGCAACGCCATAACTTTTGACAGAGATGTCAGATCGCTTAATGACATACCGCGTTTGAAGCGTCAGTCCAAGCAGATTTTTACCATGGAACAATACACGCCACGCGAGCGCTCTGAAATAGTTGAAATTTACATTCAACAGAAGAAGTCAATTGTGAAAACTCAACGTGCTTTTAAAATATTAAAAAATGTGAGAAGTGCGCCTTCTAAGAACACCATTAAGCGTTTATACGAAAAATTTTCGACTGGTGAGGCTCTTTCTAAGAAGAGGCAAAATAAAAGTCGACCAAGGCGATCGGCCGAGAATATCGCTGCCGTACGAGCCAGTGTTGAGAGGTCCCCAAGAACATCCCAAAAACGCCGTTCTCAGCAGTTGGGCATGGCTCGGTCCACTTTACAACGGATTATTCGCGTTGATTTGCATTTGTTCCCGTACAAAATTCAATTGACGCAAAGATTGTTGCCTGCGGACAAGCCTCGTCGATTGGAATGGGCCCAACGAGTCATCGAAATGGCCGATGATGACGAGCAATTTTGGAACAAAATTATCATGTCCGATGAAGCCCATTTCACATTGAATGGGACCGTAAATAAGCAAAATTGCCGTATTTACGCCACTGAAAATCCTCAGGAGATTCAAAAATTGCCTCTTCATGACGAAAAAGTCACAGTTTGGT
This sequence comes from Philornis downsi, assembly GCA_019455685.1. NCBI lineage: Eukaryota > Metazoa > Arthropoda > Insecta > Diptera > Muscidae > Philornis > Philornis downsi. Next base: position 316,479 of record JAHXMU010000117.1, on the reverse strand, counting down.
GCGGCGTTAGTGCGAAAACGGTCATTGGGCCGTTTTTCTTCCAAAACGAAAATGGCCATGCTGTTACCATCAACCAGGAGCGTTATCGCGACATGATGACCAATTTTGTGATGCCAATTATTCGTCGAAAGCGTATGAGGCAGTTCTGGTTTCAACAAGACGGCGCTCCACCGCACACAAGTCGCATAACAATCGATTTTCTGAAGAATTTGTTTCCGGGCCGTTTGATGTCGAAAAGTGGTAATTTGGACTGGCCACCGCGTTCGCCCGATTTGACGCCCGCTGACTTCTTTTTGTGGGGACATTTGAAGTCAAAGGTTTACGTTAACAAGCCAAGGACCGTAGAAGAGCTCAAGGACAACATTCGTGAAGAAATAGCCGCTATTCCGGCCGAAATGTTGGCGAAAACGATGGAAAATGCTGCAAAAAGGGCACAATATGCCATCAACGCCAGAGGCGGCCATTTGAGAGATATCATATTCAAAAATTGATGTAAACAAATCTACTTGGAACAAATTAAATGAATAAGATTGCCAACCGCCAAATTTTTATTTTTTTCTTTGATTTTTTTTTTAAAACATGGGTCCGTCGAATATGGACAACCCTGTATATAAATTTAAAATAATGTAAAAAAAAGTTTGATTATATTTCAACTTTCAATCACGAAGACAATTTTTCTTAAACATTCGCGTTTCGCATCACTAAATGTGCGGACATCTAGGGCTATCCATTTAGAGGTTTCAAAACCGCCAGCTATTAAATACCTGTTGTCTAAAGTGTTATTTGCTTTGTAAAAAGTTTGGCATTTATGAATGTAAATCGTTTAACAAGCGAAGAACGCATAAATATAGTTAAAACTTACTACGAAAATGGTGACTCAAACGTGCGCTTTGATTCGAACAAAATTTTTGTCAGCGATTAAGCTCATTTTTCACTCTATGGTTATATCAGCTATCAAAATTGTTGCATATGGAGCTCGAAGTGATTGTGGAATAGTCATTCCATCTGGAAAAAGTGACTGTCTGGTGCGCATTATGGCCGGGAGGTGTTTTTGGTCCGTATTTTTTCGAAAATAACGCTGAACGAATCGCTACCGTCAATTCAGATCTTTATGCCGTATGATAACCGGTTTTTTTGCTTACAATTGAGGATTACGAGCTGGGCAATAACAAGAGCTGGGTATAAACAAGACAGTACCACGAACCGCACAACACGACCAATTTTTGGCTTTATTGCATGAGAAGTTTCCAGAAAGCGTAATTTCGGGTCTTGGCGGCGTCAATAAGCCAATGCCGTCAATGCCGTTACTTTTTTTTGCCAAACGCTGGAGCATTTGAAAACCAACGATCGTGAAGTTACCACCGAGATATCGCTCGAAATGTGCGAGATACCGCCTCAAAATGATCCACTGCTGCACAGTAATCATTCTTACAGTATCAACAATTATTTTTAATTGAAATAAAAAAAAAAAATAAAGAAAAATAAAATAAAATAAAATATAAAAGCATCATTCACCATTTAAAACTGCCGGTTTGGCAAGGCCGTGAGCTCTTAAATATCTGCCATCTGAAGTGTTTTTTATTTAATGAAGCGTTTACCATTTACGAACATCTAACCAAGCGAAAAACGTGCCAAAATAGTTAAAAAAATACTACAAAAGTATTCATTTCTAAAACGGTGGCTGTGTCAACAAGCAAAATTGTAGCATACGGGACTCGGAGAACCCAGAATAAAAGTAATTGCATCCGGAAAAAGTGACTGTTTGGTGGCATTATGGTCTGGAGGTGTCATCGAATGACAGCTATCAACGAAATCATAGCTTTATGTACGTTTTATTTGCCTTTATTTTTAAAAGCGAAAAATGTCTGTTTTTAAAGGCTGCAACCGCAAACATTTCCCATACCTATGCTTCCATTATTATTAAAAAATAATGAAATATTTTTCATCTCACTCATCAATCGCATCACATCGGTGAAATTTGAATTTAATTAAATTTGTTTCATTTTTCACGAATTTCTAAATTTTTCTTGCTACTCCATGGTTGCAAACCCGCTGTGGTTACGTTTAATTATATGTCTTCAATTAAGCTAAAATAAAAACATCCAACATGCGGTATTTCAGAGTATTACATTGTGGCGGTTAAGTGCGAAAGGATGACAAAATATCTTATAGTTAACACGTAGTATGTAAAGGATTTACATTGGATTAACTAGCGTAACGTTCTTAAATTTCCAATTTATATTAGACAACAATCCGATTAACAAGACATGCGGTTTTAACGTTTTTCTTATGTTTGCTTTCACAATTATTAAGATTTCCATACTCGACAAGCGTTCAAGTATTAACATGTTTTTTAAGTATTGGGGACTCAAGTAAGTCTTTGTCAGAAATTGTTCAAAGCGGGTAAAATAGGATTTCAAAATTGAGAGTTTCGAAAAAGAATTTGGTAGACGAGGCAACATGTGGAGGATCTTTATCATGCAACAGAATAATTTAGCTATTTATTACGTACCTGGCTCAAACTAATCAGTTAAGAGGGTGGTGCCGAAACTAGCCGACTAAAAAAAGAAGACAAAAAAGTTGGTAAAAATTTTCTTTACTTTTCAACATAATCTACTTTTAGCTCGATGCACATTTTCCAGCGATATTCAATAGCCTCTATACCCTATTTATAGTAAGAATTGTCAAACTGAAAGAACTTTAAAATAACCATCAACCGCTGAATCTACCTCTTCATTGTTGACAAATCTTTTACCTCAAAGCCATTTTTTCAATTTTGGAAATAGCACACAGTTCGAGGGAGTGTTGTATTTTTATTTATACGCAAATTGCAAACCGGTAGGTTCGGATCCTACCGGCTACGCCAAATGTTGTGTTTTAGTTGTTTTGCATAAAAAATGTTGTGTGTTTTATAAACATTTAACAGGATACCATTGTTGTGTCCTGACAAAAATTAAAGATCATGGAAAGATTCTACCCTGTGTGTGTGTGTGTATGAGTGGTGGGGGCAGTGTAACCTAGCAGAAATTGCCTTGGTTACAGTTGCGAGGCTCGCGATGAGCTGGTCATCGGAGGGGATTACTTACTTGTTATAAGGCCTTCTCAATTAAACTCTTTTCTGCATGTCATCCAGATCTTCATGTCATCAAGTTCGGAACGCATCTAGTTCTGCATGTCATCCAGTTCTGACCGCATCTGACAACATTCTTTACTTATATTATATTATTTGTTCTGCCGACAGCGACTGAGAACCAAACCAAATACTGCTCAGAAATAGGAGTCAGCAAAAACAACCACATATTTCCGCACAGGAAAAAATGCAACGTTAGTGCAAAACCTATTGACACACGTTCGTCATTTCCTTGTTTATTAATGTGCCAATGCTTCCGTAACAAATTCCTCATAGGGAGAAATGCACCGTAAACATTGACCTACATTAATTACTTCAGTTTTTAGGATGTCGCAACAACAAGATAATTTGCTGCGACATCAAATTGATTCCCATTCTCAAGTGATAGAACCTGACAGCTACGCCCTTCATTAATGGTGACAATAATATAACACCTTACAAACCATTTGTCACAACAGGAGCTAAACCTGGCGAATTAGATGCGTGATGCAGCAATTTGAACTTTAATTCATTAATTCTGGAGAGAGATGTGAACTTTTTTCCATAATTTCATCACTTAAACACTGCAATAAATTAGCATAATATTCGTCGTTTATGGTCTTTCCTTTCTGAAGATAATCAATAAAAATAATATCATGCGCATCCCAAAAAAACAGACGCCATATCTTTTCCAGCAGTTGGAACCATCTTCGCCTTCTTAGGACACGATTCTCCCATTCCAATCCATTGCTTTGACTGTTCCCTTGTCTTAGGTGTGAAGTGGTCCGCCCTATGTCTCACCCATGGTAATAAATCAACGGAACAATTCAGCTTTGTTGCGGTGAAACATCTCCAAACACTCTATTGAAACATCTTCATGTTTGCTCTATTGAAAGCAAGCGCGGCACCCACCTTGCGCAGAGTATTCTCACCTACAGTTGTAAACAAAGAACAAATGAAATGTACGAGCATGATAATGATGCAAAATCACTAATATTTCTCGTTTCTATTGTTGCTAAATGTCCAGACTTGCAGTATAATTCTCTACAACAAATATAACTTCCTGCTGGGGTCTACTTTTTGCAAAACGACAGAGATCTATTTGTATTTCTTTGGTTAATTATTAACTATTAATTAGGCGAAACGAAGCCAAATAAGTAGGATACAATTAAAATACATAATCCAGAGTTACCAAGGTTACAACTTCCCAGCAAAAAAGATAGCATCCAAAAAAACGAATATTCATCAGAACTTGTGATAGGAGAGTGGTGAAAGAAGGAACAACAATTTTATGATGCCTCTTCTCTTTACAATCTTGAGTGACGTGGATGTAATGAAAGTTCAAATCAAATTTTCATTATTTAAAGAAATGTTTTTCTATTTTGCTATCTTTATTGTGATTTTGTTTATATTAAAAGTCTTTACTTTATATAAAAAAAAAAACCAGTAGACTGACACTGAATTAGAGGGGCACCTAATATTTCGTAGGGTCAAAGTTTACAGGTGCTCTAACATAAACTGCAGTCCACAGTTTTGGGGGCGGACATTCTTAACGACATAAGAATGTATATGATTTGTTTGGTCTCTAAGTGTTTGTAGTTTTTACAAATAGAATGACATGCTAAGTTTAGTCGTCCAAAATATTTGTAAATAATTATTTTCCCAAAAACTATAAAAGAAGCTTCTTTAAGTCGACTACCAACCATTACTTCTTCGGTGCTTCTTGAAGCCAACAACCGAACATTGCTTCTTCGGAGCATATTATGTTCTTTAAAAAGTAATTTTTGGCGAACTTCGTGCGAACATATTTTGCTTTAATTGCTTGGAATCATAAATGAAAATAAAACCATTTCTTTAAGCACTTCACTACGATGGTTTTGAAAGTGGTTCAAAACTGTTTCATTGGAAGCAACAAAAATGCATGGAATACATCTTTAGAAGCGGTGAAGATGTGATTCTTTTTTAATGACTTCCACTTTTTTTTGCTGGGCTGTATTTAATATAATTGTATTTTAAAAAAATTAAGCACTATTAATAATAATTTTAGCAATGAATTAAGAATTACTCTCAAATGTTCTAATATCTATACGAAAACAACAACAAATACACGCTACATTTCTTATATTGCTATAAACCACCTGCAAATTCTGTTGCCAAGAAGCTGGCTTTACAACAATGGCGTGAATTGGATGGGCGTTGAATGTAAAACGTCACTGACACTTAATTTGCAGTCATTTCTATCTTGCTAATTTTCGAAGAAATATGATGTGGCTTGGAAAATAATATATTTTTTCATACAAATCGTTAGAGGAATTGGATCTTTTAGCAGTTTTTAATTTTTTCAACATAGAATAAAGGTCCTAAAACACTCAGTTAATAAAAATCGGTGTTCATATTAGTTGCTGGTTGTGTCACAGCCTTTATATCGATGCTTGCTTTACATAAATTTCTTCAGTCTACATGTAATTTCTCCTATCTACACGCTATATCCACTTGAATACAATACATCGATATTTAGGTTGGAACTTTCAGCAGTGCACTTTTAAAAATGTGATATAATATTAGTTCCCGCTGTTTTTTTTTATAAAAATGCAACTTTATCATGAAAACATGTTTATAAATGATTCATTGAAACTACTGCCCATCGTTAGCTACTACTTTTTCCCATCTTCTGGCCTCATCTTTTGAGGCTATCCACGAATCCAGTAATTTCTTGATGATGATATGAGTGAAACTGCTGCATCGAACGAAACAAGTTATAATCGGGTGACGCAATATCTGTAGAATATGGCGGATGGAATAAGACTTCCCATTTCAGCGTTTCCAGGTAGGTTTTAACGAGCTTGACCACGTGAAGCCGAGCGTCGCCATGCTGAAGAATCACTTTTTTCATGCCTCTGTGCATACTGTGGGCGTTTCTCGCGCAGATCTCGGCTCAATCGCATTCATTTAAGTAGATACCGATCCTCAATGATGGTTTCGCTTAGTTTCAATAGCTCGTAATAAATAACAGCGACCTGGTCTCACCAAATACTGAGCATATCCTTTGCAGCGTGAATATTCGGCCGAGGCGATGATGTAGAAGCATGACCGGGCAGCCCCCATGACTTTCTTTTCTTTGGATTGCTGTAATGAATTCAGTTTTCATCACCAATTACAGTACAATGAAGAAACCTCTTCTTTTTTTTGTCGTTGTTGTTCAGTTGTTCACAAGCGAAAAAAAACAAATCTCACGTCGCTTGGCTTCAACTCATAATAAATCCAAGTTCCTTGCTTTTGAATTATTTCTAACGCATGTAATCGCTTGGAAATGGCTTGGCGGGTAACTCCTAATACTGAAGCAAGCTCTACCTACGTTTGACATGGATCCCCATCCAGCAATGCCGTCAATTCAATGTCTTGGAAAGTTTTTCGTCTTCCTTCACGCGAACGGCAGTCAACATCAAAATCACCGTCTTTATAGGTAAAGCGACGGAATCAATCTCGACACGTTGTTCCACTTAAAGCAGCGTCTCCGTAAATGTTTTGAAGCTCTCGATGAGCTTCAGCTACCGTTTTCTTTGATTGAAGGAAGAAAATCAATACTTCCCGCATAAGAGTATGACGATTATTTGGCACAAAATCATACAAATTCACACAACTAAAAGAATGTGACGTCAAAAGAAATTCACTGTTGTGTCGAAGCGGTATGTTTACCATATGCCAAAGTTATCCCGTGACGTTTAGGTTATTTCAGAGTCGATTAGCACTTACAGCTGGCGCCATCTATTAGTAAACAGCGGGAAATTAGTTGGGCAAGTGCAAATCAATTTTTATTTTTTTTTTAATTTTATTGTTTTAACCCAATATCAATTACCAAGTTTTTCAATTATTGATAGCAATCAAACAACTTCACTCAGATGGCTGCGTCTGTAATCTTGCCTGGCAGCTGTTTCTGCTATCTTACTTCCATAGTGGTCTATTTTGTCAACTCAATTTTTCAGAAAATTTTCAATGGTTTCGAAGCTTTTTTCATAAATAACCACAGCAATATTGCATGCATCGTTTGTGGAGTGATCTTTCTTAGCAATCCGTAAAAAGATGTTTCAACCGTTTCAAATTGACATCACTACAATGACTGATTAAAAGATTACGAAATTTAGCACCGGAAAATCAAATGCCTGATCAAATCATCGGTTGTGGCAGTTCAAAACCATCTTTTAAATTTCTGGCCACAAGAAATCGATTGCTATTGCATGCTACACATTAGGAAGATAATAAATATATATGATATTCATTATTTCCAGTGTAATACAAATGTCAATGTTAGAACAGCTCATGAATTGAAATGAAACAACTGGTCGGGTAAACAATTCAGGTTCTTAAGCGCTATATTAATGGGTATATTGTTGAAATAAACCCTTTAATATTAACAAAAATTTATCGAGAATTTGTGTGGATATCATAGACTACTATTGAGCAGTACGAGGAATGCACTTGAATGAAGTTGTATTCCAATAAATAAGTTTAAAAGACACCACAAAACAACTCATGGGAATCCATGTAGAAAAACGGAGTTATCATTATTGTTCAAAACTTGTTTATTTTATACTGCTATTTGCTATACCTAAAAAGTTAAATTAAATTTACGTTAAATAACGTACGTTTTGAAATTTCCTTAATTATTATAATTTGTAAATGAATGAACACCAATTGAATGTCTGAGAATTTTCTTTGCAATCTTATTTAAAATCTTATTTCCACTGCATAAATTGTTAATTTCAAACCAGTTAGTATTTAAAAATGTACTTTAAAAATTCTTATAATTAGTTTTAATTTTTCTCTAACAGACCGTTTGTCAAGGGTTATAAAGTGAAGAAATTATATGCGGAGTATATAATTTTAATCCATTCGTACTTTGTTCTCAGCGTGCTTTCTAGTTGTTAACAAAAAAACAACTACGTTCCCCCACTGGCACATGTTTCCTTTCTGTTAAGCATGGAATAATTAATGAAATACAAAATAATTTATAAATAATAAACTCATCTGTGCGCAACAAATTATATTCATTCTTGCAATTGTATTTTGTGGGAGAAAGCAACGGAATTGAAATTAAATTGAAACGGGGCATTTTCTTCCATTCGCCGGTTTTGGTTACTGCTTTTTGTTGCTCGTTTATTTGTCGCTGGCGTACAGACATTTTATAAAAGAAGAAAACAAGTTCAAGTTTAAATCCCATTTGTATTACAAATCCTTCTATTCCATTCGTCTTTAGAAATTTAATACCCGAGTGCTTTCATTTCCATACAAATTTGAATATACTTGAGATCTCTTTTCCTCTTCTTCTTTTCTTCTGTTCAAATTTTATTTCCATACATTTTGGTATACATTTGGAAACTCTCTCTCTCTCTTTCTTTCTTTTGCCAAATTATGCTAATACAATTGTTTGAAATTTTTATTTCATAATTTCCAAAGGATTAAAATGAATAGCGAACTTAATTCAAACTCAGTTAACTGGTGCTGAACTTTTGTGGGTTTGAAATGTAGACTACGTTCAAGGTTAAGGGGAGGGCTTAATGCCGTTGCGGTCTTGACAATATAAAGTTGGGTATCTGCCGACAGATATGATGGTAATTGTGACTTGATATTATTAGCAGTCTCCATGACAAACTACTTAATATAATTTTCATCGAGAATATCTTAATAGCAGAAGAATAAGACATGCTTTGTGGCAGATTATGTTGGTGTAATTATTCATCATCATTGGTTACGGACCGATAAACTAAATGCTTACATTTATATAAACAAGTTATTTTGGTAGAAAGTACGGATTTTATACTGTTTCGAAATATTACGATTAGAAAATTCAAATAAGTTATGCTTGGAGTTCCAGCAGAGCACTAATTTAAAATACGATTCTAGAAAATAATTAAAGTAGTAAGCAAAATAATAAAATAACTGAAAGCTTAAACTTATAAGACTTAGTTAACTTTTTTATGTACAAAAGTAAATGTTATATATCCAGTTCTGTATATATATTTTATCAGAATTGAAACAAATTATTTCAAATCGGAATACCAAAAGAACTATTAAGATCACTTATAAATCCAGCTCCGAAGTTTGGCTTTAATAGGTCTAAGTGTGAATTTTATTCCCCCAAATCGATGTAATGGCGTAACAAATCTAATCATAAACATATATATTTTTATACGCTTAATCGGAATATGAATATGATATTTCACATTTTACATCATATCATTTGTATTCTCTTCACAATTTATATGTTAATGATGTTGTCGAAATAAAAATTCAGTCAAATCTTACTAATGTATATACAGGGTGTCCGTCGGGAAGGTATACTACTTTGTTTGTTTATAATTTTTGATTTAATGAAAAAGAATGGATCTTATATTGATAAATGTTTTATTTAATCTTGGAAATTATGTATGTAATACACAATCAGATAAATCTCCGCCTCTGTTAGCCTCACAAATGCGAGCCTTTTTGAGCACATTTTTCATTATATTCTTACACGTTTCACGCGGTATTTTATTAATTTCATCACGAATATTTTGTCTGAGTTGCTCAAGCATTTCTGATTTGTTTGCATAAACCTTGCTTTTCAGATATCCCCACAAAAAGAAGTTTCGAGCAGTCGAATCAGGCGACCGTGGAGGCCAATCAACATCACCATTTCTTGAATAACTTGTTGGTGAAAGAGGTCTCGCAGTAATTCAATTGTAATCCTGGCTGTATACGATGTGGCACCGTCTTGTTGATACCACACGTTAATCAAGCCCAAAGCAAGCAGTTGTGGCGTTGAAAAGTTTTAAATCATATCACGATATCGCTCCCCATTGACAGTTACCACTACGCTGTTTTCAGCTTTAAAGAAGTAAGGTCCACTGATTCATCCTGACCAAATTGCACACCAGACTGTCACTTTTAATAGATGCAAAGGTACCTGATGAATAATTTGAGGGTTTTTCATTGCCCAGAACCGACTATTCTGTTTATTCACTGAATAAAAATTTTCAAATAAAATTTTTTCTAGTCTTCATTATGATTTTTTTCATCAAAATCGGAGTTGTCATGGGCGAGCTGTAACATCCTATTGGCATATGTACGGCGGCGTAAATGATCTTGTGGAAGAAGCTCTTGTGCCACTGAATCTTAAATGGAAACAAATGCAAATCCTTGTGCAAAATTGTGGCCAAAGTTGCTCTATGAAGACCAAGCTTCTGAGCACGTCATCGAATTGAGGTTGAAGGACTGTTTTGAACACTTTCTTGAGCAGCAGTAATGTTTTCAGCCGATCTTGCAGTACGTTGTTGTCCATGCTTGACCTTATCAGCTATAGACTCGTTTTCTTTGAAATCATTCACTACACGATAAATAGTGCGTCATGTTGGCGCGTTGCTACTCCCAAAAATTTCACGTAAATATCTCATCGCCACAGTAATCGATGATTGATTTTGATAAAATGTTTTAACGATTAAAACAAGTTGATTTGTCGAATATTTTTTGATAATAAATTTGCTACGCCTCTACTTCACGACTGTCAAATATGAACGGTCAAGACTAATATTTACCGAAATGGCGGTAAAACAAAGTAGTACACCTTCCCGACGGACACCCTGTAAAATGTTTGACAAAATTCATAACGTAAAACGAAATAGCTTAGAGCAGATTATCACTTAAAACGGAATCAAAATTATGTTCTATGAAGCAAAACTAAGAACTCATTTTCACTGTCATTGTTTTTGCAACAAAAAATCGGTTTTATAAACAAAATATAAACTGTAGCAAGTTTGAACAGGCAAAGAAGCTTCTTTACTCTGTAATGTGATGAAAGACACATAGGCGTCCTTACATATTACAAATTAAGCTTGGTTATGCTAATTACAATGTTGAGTTAGATATTATTTCATAAGAATCATACACCTAAATACACAACATTAACAGCGATCCAGCGATCAGGACATCGGCAACGAATCATCAATTGTATAAGAAAATTTAGTTCAGCTTACTGTATAGAATTTCTCTCATTTTAATTATCATTACGTTGATGGCAATTTTTGCTGAGCAACGGAATAGCAGCTATCATATCGAAAATATGTTTGTACGTTATCGCGGCTACCCTCTCCAGGGGTAATCAAATGAAGAATGAAAATTTTTGTGAAATCCAAATTTCAGTCAATTTAATAAATACTCATTGATACAAACATGAGGTGTCAATATGCCGAATTCCTTCGGGAGACTATCTGTCAATTCAGCTCGAAGGACCAAAATATATATGGGGGGTATGTGATGACAGATATTCTCTCGAAGGATGAGGACAAAACGAATAGAATTAGTAGAGCGTATTGCTTGTGCTGCAATATATGAGATGGAACAAAATACTTTGGGATTTCAATATATTTTCCTGGAGTGCTCTTCGGGGATGAGAGCCATGACTTCATTGCACTGAGATTAGGTGAGAAGTGAGTTAAGGCTAAAATGTAATAGGCATTGTAAGCCATTGTTGTGGAGCAATTCTCACTGTTAGAATGCGGAAGAAAGCTTTTGGCAATAGATATTATAAGATTGCGGCAAGAGATACATCATACAAGAGAGTGTCAAGAGATATTATATTACAAGCCGACGGGTGTAGAATAAAGATTCCGGTTAAAATCCTATTTCAGTCGTAAACAACGATCATTTAAATGACATTTTATTTTGTACATAATGACAAAATACATGCACTATAATGGCATAAAAGTGTCGTCCAAATCATAGCTTTATGTGTGTTTTATTTAACTTTACTTTTGAGACCGCAAAACGTATAACCCGGTACAATCACTAATAACTTCTGCAGTAAAAATTATAACTTGCAAATCCCCCTTAAATCCTTCTTTTAAAATTCCTCTAACCCCCTAAATTTTACTGTAATCAAAAGTTATTACGCAAAACAAACTTAAGTTTAAGCTCTTGGCATTGTTATCACCACGGAAAACTTCTCAACTGTCACTGGATCACACAAAAGCACATTATTTGCACACTAAACAAAATAAATGCTGACTAGTAAAATGCTAATTTTTCCCATAAAATCCTACAACACTAAGTTTTAAACCATGTGTTGTTTGGGATATCAAACCAAAAAAAAAAAAAATCATCTAAACTGATAAATGAGCGTTAGCATTTATGCAAATATTTGTATGTTGCACCGAACGCTATTAAAGAGTTTTTTATTTGAAATAGAGAGGACATTTTTCGCAGTTTACGTAAATTTATTATACTTTCATAAATTGGTTTTCAGCTGCAACATCACTCAACTACCTTTGCGGGGTCACGTTTGATGGCATTGAAATACATTTGTGGTTGTATTCCTAATTTATTGAATTTGTACGTGTCCTCACAATATTGAGGCATTATAAATGAGAAATATGAAAAATATTTCCTGTGAAAATGTCATTCATTTTCACAACATTTTTCATCGCTCTCCGTGCATATCTATATGCTGCATTACATATTGAAAATTATGCTTATTGCGTTGAAAATTAATTTAAGTTGACCTGATTGACAAACGTGCTTTATACAGCTCAATCCCTAAGATAAAAATTTAATAAACTTTATGAAAGCATCTACAAACTAATTTCGATTTTATTTTGTAACGCATATTTGCCAGGAAGTTCTTCATTACAATCACGTTTGGTGTAACCTGTGTGGCGACTACATTCTACTCTACTATTATTCTATTGGGTGGCGCATAATTAACGTTAAGATTTGATCAGTGAATACATTTTTTGTTTAAGTCTATTTTTTCGTCTCTTTACAGAATTTATTAAATAATATTTGGGAATTTCATGATGCAAAGGCTCTGCACAGAACAAAAAACCAAAGTTGTTCAATTTCACTTTGAAAGTCAGCATTCGATTATTCAGATCATATCGAAACTTCTTTCATGTTCGAAATGCTCCTAGCGCTCCAACAATTTACCAATTGGTTTAGCGTTTTGGGCAACAAGGGGCTGTTTGTGGTCTTCTGCGTGCTGAAAGACCTCGTGCAGTTCGAAATGAAGTGACCAAATATTGAGGAAAACCTCGAAACTTCCACCAGATGGCGTTCTCAACAGTTAGAGATGTCTAGGCGATCTTTGCAAAGAATTTCACATATGTTACATCTTTTCCCATATAAGAAGCAATTGGTTCACGAGTTAAAACCAAATGATGCACAAGAACGCATTCAATGTAATCGTCGTTAACGTTACTTATGCACAACCCTTTATAATAATTGGTTATATTTTTTATTTAACTTCACGAATTGTTTCAAAATTTTTCATTCTGACTGAAATGTTGAAATAAAGAAGACCTGAATTTTGTATCTGTTCGGAAATTTAAAATTTGGGTATTATTGAAATACTACAATTGGTGATCCCGACACGAGGTGATATGGTTATCGAAGCAGTTTTAGAACAAAAATAAGGCGACTCATGGAAACCGCTGGTCTTTTTCCCACGTAAACTTTTATCAGCTGAGCAAAAAATAGCTCTTATTAAGCATTTTTGTCTCATGTTAGAAGGGCGACAACTTACTTTATTCGCAGATCATAAGCCTCTTACATTCGCGTTTCAACGGAAAACCGATAAGGCGTCTCTACGGCAAACACGCCAGCTGAACTACAGATCACAGTTTACAACGGATATACAACATATTGCGGGATCTAATAATGTAGTTGCTATCTTTCCCGAGAGCAATTGCAAGGGATTTGCATAATATGGCGCTATTGCAATCAAGTGATAAAGAATTGAAAAATATTCTAACCATAAAAGAATCAACATCACTTTAATGATGCAAAATTATAGTAAATGATTCTACTATTGGAATATATTGCGATCACCCAGGCAGCCTAGACCTTACGTCCCCTTACGTCGATGACAAAGCAGGTGTTGCAGCATTCATGATCTACATCATCCAGGGATTGGAGCAACCCAATGAATGATAACAAAAATATATGTTTGGCCGTCTTTTAAGAAAGATGTTTCCGTGAGGGCTACGAATTGTGAGAATTGCCAGAGATGAAAGGTTAGTAAACATGTTAAAACTCCATTATCTCAAAAGCGCTTTGAAGAAATCCATGTCGACATTATCGACCCATTACCACCAAACCAAGGGAAACGTTATATTCTAACATGTATCGATAGATTCCCATAAAGAATAACCTCAGTGAAACGGTCACAGAAACATTTTGTTCTGTTTGGATTTTCAGATACGGATGTCCTTCGAAAATTATTGCTGATCGAGTTCGACAGTTTACGTCGACCATGTTCAAGGAAATGGCAGCATTTTTTGGAATAAAACATGCGACCAAAACTACGTATCACCCACAATCGAAGGGAATGGTAGAAAGAGTGCACAAAACATTGAAAGCGGCGCTAATGTGCAAAAATAATCCGGTATGGTCAAAAACTTTACCATCAGTCTTATTAGGAATGAGAGCCTCTTTCAAAGAATATTTACGTGGAACACCTGCCGAATATCTATATGAGGAAAATCTTAAACTGCCTGAAGAATTTCTTTAAAATGTCGTCGCACAATTCAATACAAACGGAATTTCTTCCAAAACTAAAAAAAAATCAATGAAAAATTTGCGACTTGTTCTCACTCCAAATCATTCAGGTATAAATAAGCCATTTCAATTCCAACACTTGTTTATTTGCTCGCATATCATGACATGATGCAAAAAAAAATGTATCATTCAAATACAGTGGACCCTACGAAGTGATTAAAAGTTAGCCAAAATACTTCACTGTCTGGATTGGCAACAAGAAACATAAAACTACTATAGATCGAATAAAGCCAGCATATTCCGATGATTTTTAATTTTGAAGAAATTCATTGGGAAGAAGGTAGTTGTGGCGACTTCATTCTATTGTACTGTTATTCTGTAGTAATCAGTTGTTTCACTTAAGTTCAGGAATTGTTTCAAAAATTTTTCATTCTGACCGAAACGTTGAAATAAAGAAGACCTGAAATTTGTTTGTATTCGTTCGGAAATTTAAAATTTGTGTATTATTGAAATACTACACCTACATTATCAAGTTTCAAAGAGATGTAAATGCAAGGTAGTCAAATTTGTGAGCACTTGTGTTTATAGTTGATAAACTTAGTTGTAATTGTTATAAACTTTGTATTTAGAGTCAATTATCAAAAAAAGAGTTTAATTTACACTATGGGAGAAACCAATTTTACCTCTTTTACCACCGAGCAATTTTTTCTAGTTCAAAAAATAGAAATTAGTATGAGGATTCTAAATCTGGCGAATAAGGTGCATGATGAAGCAAATTTACCTTTAATTCAATAATTCCTAGTGTAAAATATTGGGTAGCACAGATTAAACAGGACCGTACAAGCTGCCAAGACGAACACCATAGTGGTCGACTAATTAAGTTACCCACGCCGGACACTGTAAAGAATATTTGCAAAAAGGTATTAAATGATTGTCGGCTAAAGGTGCGTGACCTGGCTAAAATAACAAGCACTGCAAAAAGCACTATACATCGTATATTGGCCGACGATTTGCAGATGGGAAAGCTGTACGCAAAATGGGTGCCGCACTTGCTTTCTATAGAGCAAAAACAGCAACAGATTTGAAGATCGGAAAGCTGTACGCAAGATGGATGCCGCACTTGCTTTCAAAGAGCAAAAATAGCAACAGATTTGAAGATGGGAAAGCTGTAAGCAGGACGGGTGCCGCACTTGCTTTCAATAGAGCAAAAACAGCGTCGTGAAGAAGTTCCAGTAGAATGTTTGACGATGTTTTACCGCAATAAAGCCGAATTTTTATGTCGATTTATAACCATGGATGAGACATGGGTCCACCACTTCGTAGCTGAGACAAAGGGACAGTCAAAGCAGTGGACTGGAATGGAGGAACCGTGTTCAAAGAAGGCTAAGACGGTACTATCTGCACATTTTTGGGATGCGTTTGGGCTTATTTTTATTCATTATATTCAAGGGGAAAACCACTGCGAACATAATGCTAATTTATTGTTAAGGTAATGAAATTATGCAAAAAAAGCCGCATTTGGGGGAAAATAAAGCGTTATTTTATTACGACAATGCTCCAGTTCTTATAGCCACTGTAGCGATAGTTAAAAATGAATGATTTAAATGTCGAATTGCTTCACCATACACCTTATTGGACATATTTGACTCCCTCGGACTATTTTCTATTTTTAAACTTAGAAAACATGGCTCGATAGTAAAAGATTTACCAACAACAAAGAGGAGGAGTCTGCGGTTGATGGCTGTTTTAAGGAGTTTGACAGTTCTTACCATAAACAGAAACTATAGAAACTATTGAATATCTCTGGAAAATGTGCATCGAGCTAAAAGTAGATTATGTTGAAAAATAAAGAAAACTTTTCCCTAGTTTTTTGTGTCTTCTTTGTTAGGTCGGCTAGTTTTGGGATCGCTCTCATATAAAAGTGATTCTCGCCGTGAAGGCCTTATCCACTGTGTGCGACACAAAGGGTATATTATAATGCGATTGCCAACGCCCCTGGGATAGCCAAGTAAAACTTGAACTATCTGGGAAAAGGGGCTGACAATTTTGGTACTGCCGCAATTGTCAACCCTTTCTTCCAGCCAGGAGATGCCAAATTGATTATGCCAGTATGGAACATAATCCCCATTGGCGGCGGTGTGGCTTATCTTCCCATCTCTGCTACTCTATGGGTCTGTAGCAGCCGGTTGGTGCTTCCACAAGGGGTCCTACATTAGGCAAGAACTCAGTCATGGAACCTTCTGATCCCCACGCTACCGGCCAAACTCTCCGGTTGAAGCTGCGTAGCAAGTTGCCACCTAATAAGATGTTACTTATGCTGAAAATTGGTACTGTGTTATTGCCACAACACAAAAAAAATAATATTCAAACTGGATCAAAAATTCGCTTTATTTGGATAAATTCAAATAGTAGAGCAAACTCTACTAAGTATCAGCATTTTAGGCAAATGAAAATAGCATAATTTTAAACGTTGCTTCAATTAGGAAGAAAAAATATAATTTTTAATGAATTGTGGCACTAATTCCATTTCTCCCTTTCTTGAAAGTTCCACTTATTTCTGAGAAATTATACTTTTAACTATTCTTTTTGCACAGAAAAGATCCCAGTACTATTATGTACCTTCCTTACACTTATACTGGCTCCCGTTTAAGAAAACACATCCGTCTTATGTGGTGACAAGCTTAACTCTCACTTCTTTATTAATGTTACCTGATATTTGTACATTTGATTTGTATTTTGCTTTAAGTTTTCTTAGTTCTTAAAAATATGAATGCAATTAGTTACTGTTTGTTGCAAATACAAATTACGTCATAACGAGCCGTAAGATATTTCCAATTGCTGACAACGCTATCGAATCGACAAATACTGCTTATCAGCCACACTTAACAGAGGAAATATTTTAGGCAGTGCGTACACTTCGAAGATGCATAGACCTGACCACATCTTTAACACTTTCAGTCTCTTCAAATATCTTTATAATCTTGCCAATTCATTGCACAGCAGGTCGTTTATGATGACCATAATCACCTCGTAATGCACAAAAAGTGCCCACGTTTGAATCACAACCGCTGTAAGTTGTAATTTTATTTCTACGCGAAAGCAAAGCTACCTGCCTAATATTGCTGTATCGCAAATTCTCGTATTAAGTTTCCAAGGGTGACACTTCCCATTGCAAGCAAAGTGTTTCAGACATTGCTTCAAATCAACATTTTTTCAAGAGTAGCATTATTATTACTACTTTGAAGTATCATGTAAGTTACGTTATTGAAAGTACTCTTGAAGTATTGTCCTTGCAAATAAAGATTCCGTATATGTTGCTAACATGCCATCAGTGAAAATGTTCTCTCATTTGGAGTACTTTCAATTTTATTTTTATTTTTTACTGCAATTATATAAATGACTTTAACAACATAAATCATCATTAGCATTTATGATCCATCTTCCATAAGCCTGATGTTTACATTAATTGTAGAACCCCATGCAATCCCATTAATGCATACTTAATAACTTATAAAAATATTACATTTTTATCACACTCATAAAATATCATAATGATTTTCGCGCAATAATAAGTCAATTTCAAAATGCTGTATATTCCTTATAGATTTCGCCGTTTATGATTTCCATTAGGGTAGTATATCGGATGACATTGAAAGGAAATGCGTTCCACCTTCCTATTTCCATATGCTGAACACGCCTCAATGTAATACTCATTTCATATCAATATTCATATAAGCGGGATATATAATGTATTTCATTATTTCTCGCAATAGAAACAAAAACTGTTAATACATCAATAAATACTCTAATAATAATAAGAAATCCCCATGTACAGAAGATTAAAAAGGCAATATTCTTAAGGATATTCAAATTTGTCTTTCTCTGGTTGTAAAAATATTAAAGCAGGGGACAAGATTAATCTTGACTAAATTACTTAAATTCAATGTTAAATAAAATTGTGTTTTTGTTTTCTTCCTCTTAACATTGACACTGATTTTATATTCGGGCTTAGCAATGATAAATGATATAACATTACAAAGGATTAAAATGGCAATATTCTTAAAGACATATAGAAAATCGTAAAAAGACTGTTTTTGTCTTTTTTCCTTTTAGCTCTTAAAATATTGAAGCGAGGAACAAGAAGATGAATCTTGACTAAATCACTTAAATTCAATGTGAAACAAGATTGTGTTTAGTTTCTTCTTCTTATCATTGACACTGATTTTGTATTCGGGCTTACCAATGATAAATGATATAACATTACACTTCAGCTGCTTATCAATTTTATAGAATAAAATTAGTCTATCTTTCCGGCTAGTAGACACGGCAACATTCATATGTAATGAAATTGTGATTTGAAATAAATGATACTACATTTCAGGCATTGCTCACAATACGCAACAAATAATTTCCAGAAACTTTCGATATTTGTAAGTATAAATATATGTTATCAATCTTGACCCCGTCTATTTAAAAAATCAAACTTAGATACATCCATTAAAAGTGTTTTACTATTAGTTTGATAACTCCATACTGATATCGTCTTACTAATTTCGGCTTCAGCACCTACTTGATCAGCTTTCCCACAGGAAGTCTTTTGTCTTCCCATTGTGTCCTTATATTTCTACAAGTACTTGTGCTGAAATTGCTTGGACCATATAAGTGATATGTGAAAGAATAAAGTCGATTCTAACTCACCTGATTAGGAATTATCAGTGTGGCTTTAGGTCTGGCAAATCAACAACAGACCAGATATTCACACTACGACAAATTCTGGAGAAGACCCAAGAA
The DNA here is from genome assembly GCA_019455685.1 of Philornis downsi. Taxonomy (NCBI): domain Eukaryota; kingdom Metazoa; phylum Arthropoda; class Insecta; order Diptera; family Muscidae; genus Philornis; species Philornis downsi. Next base: position 297,053 of record JAHXMU010000117.1, on the reverse strand, counting down.
AAATAGATCGATACGTACCATCTTTTCGCAATTTATAAAGCTGCCTTCGATAGCCTGATACGGCAAAATCTGTACGAGGCCATGTCCAAGTTTGGAATTCCTACGAAGCTTATACGTCCTTGTTGGATGACGCTGACTAACACGAAATCTTCAGTGAAGATAGGCAAAGCTCTAAGCGAGCCTTTTTACACCATACAAGGATTCGGGCAGGACGACAGTCTATCGTGCGACCTCTTTAACATACCGTTGGAGATGATTATGAGGAAAGCTGCAGTTAAAACGTCTGGTACCATCTGTAACAAAAGCCATATGTTACTTGCATATGCAGATGACATAGACACCATTGACCGAAAACTCCGAGATATTACTGCAGCCTTCTCAAGCATCGAGAAGGAATGGTTCTGGTGGTAAACGAGGACAAAGACAAGTTATTGGTTTCAACGACCAAAGAGTCCATTCGTTTGGAATACGGTGTGAACGTCGACAACTATAGTTTTGAAGTGGTGGAAGAATTCATTTGCCTCGGTTCCGCTATAGACAAAACGAATGATGTCAGCATGGACATAAAGAGGAGAGTATTTCTTGCCTATAGATGTTATTGTGGGCTAAACAAGCGATTCAATGATAAAGCCCTCTCTCGACAAACAAAAATTCTACTGTACCAAACGTTAGTTCTACCTGTCATGTTATACTCGCATGGCGCAGAATCCTAGGTTATAACGCAAGCGAATGAATCAATACTGGCAGTTTTCGAGAGAAAACTACTACAGAAAATATATGGACCCATCATCGTTAGCGGAGAATATCAGCGTCGCATGAACAGTGAGCTGTATGAGCTATATGGCGAAATCGACGTGGTTAAACGCATTAATATACAGCGATTGTGTTGGCCGGGTCAAATGCACGGAAAGTTTTTGACAACGATCTCGATGGACGGCGCAAAAGAGGGCGACCAAAACTCAGTTGGAAGGATCAGACTTTTGGAATACTATGGACACTTGGTGTAACGAATTGGAGTAAAAGCGCAGAAGATCGAAGCGCTCGGAGTTATTTCTCAGGGGCGGCGTTTAATAGATAGGATGTCTATTCCAGTTGCCACCTAAGAAGATGTTACTTGTGCTGAGAACCGGTACAATGTTATTGCTTGTGAAAAAATATAATATTCAACCCAAAATTCGCTTTATCTGGATAAATCCAAATAGCAAAGCAAACTCTACTAAGTATCAGCATTTTGGGCTAATCAAACTAGCATAATTTTAAACGTTGCTTCAATTAGGAAGAAAAAAATATAATTTTTAAGCAATCATGACTCTTATTCCATTTCTCCCTTTCTCGAAAGTTCCAATTATTTCTGAGAAATCACACTTTTAACTATTCTTTTTGCACAGAATAGATCCCAGTACTATGTATTATACACCTTCCTTACACTTTTTCGCAGTATAACTCCCGTTTAAAAAAACACATCCGTCTTATGTGGTGACAAGTTCAATTCTCACTTCTTTATTAATGTCATCTGATATTTGTACATTTGATTTGTATTCTGCTTTAAGTTTTCTTTGTTCTTAAAAATATGAATGCAATTTAGTTACTCTTTGTTGCAAATCCAAATACAAAATACGTCACAACGAGCCGTAAGATATTTCCAATTGCTGACAATGCCGTCGAATCGACAAATACTCCTTATCCGCCACACTTAACAGGTGAAATATTTTAGTCAGTGCGTACACTGCGAAGATGCATAGGCCTGACCACATCTCTAATGCTTTCAGTCTCTTCAAATATCTTTATAATCTTGTCAATTCCTAGGACAGTAGATCGATTATGACGACCATAGTCACCCCGTAATGCACGAAAAGCGCCCACGTTTGAATCACCACTCTTGCTGTAAGCTGTAACTATTTCTACGCGTTCTTCAGTTTTTAAACGATCCACATTCATAAATGGCAAACGTTTCACTAAATAAATAACACTTCTGATGACAGATACTAATTGATTGAAACTAATCTTAATCTAATCTAAAATGAATCTAATTGAAACTAATCAGTCTAAAACCATTATCGTTGATGTATCAAGTAGAGTGGAATTTCTCATTTGTGGTTCCAACGGCTCTTTATTTGGCAATAAGCAATAGATGAATGTGTCTTTCTTTTTCAACGTCGTATGATGTTGGTGCAAGTTTCTGGTCTCTACTGGAAAAAATGTTAATCTTTGGCATGATTGTGTTTTATTTTCTGAAAGCGTCGCACTAGAAGAGTGAAAAACGTTGAATTTTTGCCCGAGCCAAGAGGTGACCCAAAAATCCCCAGTAGTCTTTCATTTTCGACATTGCTTGGATTGATTAAGTTAAAAGTGTTTAGGTGTTTTGCAGCTTCTGTGTAGCAACTTATTTTTGTAGAACAGGCGAATGTATGCTCATCATTCCTTTATCAAGTGAACTAAACATCTTTTCTTAACATGTGTTTTTCATTAATTTTTCTGTGTAAAAATTGTTTTATTTACAGCTGACAGCCTTGCCAGGTCGAAACTATTCCTCAAAATTTGCATCATCTATTTGTGAACTGAAAGCCAAATATGGAAATATTTATTAGATGCGGGAAAGACCCATCCCAGCACATACATTTTAAGAGAATATTTTAGATTTGGGCGTGGTAATTATATTATATATTAATATAATATATATATTACATATTAATTACATATTAAAAAAAATAAAAAATTTCACTGGCAATGTTTATACATTACTTATAACAAAATGGTGTTTTTGATACGCCCATTTATTAAAAAATAAAAAATTTCACTGGATAAACTTCAAAGTCTACATATTACTTATAACAGCATGGGATTTTTGATACGCCCATTTACTTGACAATGCGTTGCCACATCATGCATTGTGCTATAGCTTTGCAGCAAAACGGACTTACTATTCTGTTCTGTTACTGTTCTGGCCATAAATTCATATGTATATTGTGCGCAATACTATATATTTAAAATGTAGTCCGGTAGGAAAAAACGCATCCCTACAAGATACAGCAAATAATTGTGTCAGACTTTGGTTTATCGACATGGTCAAATGACTTCATAAAAGCTAATCTAGAGGAGACAAATCGCACAATTTGGTGGAGACAAATCACACATTCCTCAATCGGCGGAAATTTTGTTAACAAAATTCAATAATTTTTAAGCAGTTTTTTGGCTTAAGTTTCTCTATGATAAACAGACTGCGCTTGACTTTGGCACATGTCACAAACAACAAGAGAGTTAAACGAATGATAACGCTGGCATAAGAATTATATCGCTACAGCAAATGAAACTGTTCTGACAAAATTAATCATTACCGAAATTAGATTTATGACTGCAAATTTTTGCTGCAAACACTACCAAATAGAACAATGTAATTTTGTTATTATTCCTGCCATGTGAACAAAAACGTTCAATCAATTGCAGCCTATATCGATTCTCATTCGAAATTTCGTTCTTGCCGCATCAACTGTATTAAATGTTTCTATTGACAACTAAAATGACATGAATCAAAATTTGTACAGAAACAATTTATTATATCGTAAATTCGAATAAACGAAAATTTGGTCAGCAAAATAAATAATAAGTTATATTAATTTGTCAAGGACAATAAAAAGAAAACAAATTGTTCCACGTTCAAGAAGGACAATGAATTTATTCGTTGCCATATGTACGCAGCTTCTTGTAACCAACCACGTGCGTCCATTGAATAAGAGAAAATAATTTATATTCTGATTTTCGGTTATCATACAAAACAAACAACAACCAAAATGAAATCTCTAAGACTAAGAATATAATAATATAGTCTATACATACATAAATAAATAACAAGTAAGTACGTGCCTTTGATATATGCTTTATCAAGATGCCAATTTCTATAATCATTTCCTCATTGTGCAAATAATATTAACATTGTTATACTTATTTAAAGTTACTTAATATAATATTTCGAACAGGGCGTATATCGTCAGAGGGGGTCCAAAATTTTTGATGCCAAGAAATGTCCTATATGGCTTATGTTTTTAGTTAAAGGATTAAAATTTTTTTAAATGAAAACTCTCTTAAAATTGTTTCATACAAATTTATAAGAAATACGAATACAAACGAAATTTTTCTAAAAGGAGCGCGTGCATATTTCCCTTGTTTCTTGTCTATTCTTCATCATATTTTTTCTTTTTCTTTTAAAGAAAACTGGTTCATAAATATAAAATAAAAAATAGCCCATTTCTAAAAGCTTAGTAGGTGATTGCGAGAATTCGGTTAAACAGCAATGAATTTACCTCTGCTGAAAAAGCAAACCTTACCCAAACTGTTTGTTTTATAAAGGGTGTCCCAACAAGAACGCAAGATTCAAATGTCTGATGCAGCAATTGAATAGTTTCTCTGGCTGTATGACATGTGGCGCCGCCTTGTTGGAACCACATGCTCTCCACATTCATTTCTTCAATTCTAGGCACGAAAAAACTGGTTATCATTTCACGATACCGAACACCATTGACTGTTTGCGCTTGACATGCCATATTTTCATAAAAACAGGTCCAATGATTCCTCCAGCCCAAAATCCACACCACACCGTAACACGTTGAGGATGCATTTGCTTCTCGTGAACCATTCGGGGATTTTCCTCACCCCAAATGCGACAATTCTGCCAATTGACGAAGCCATCAAGATGGAAATGGGCCTCGTCACTGAAGATGATTTTATTGGCAAAATCAGCATTTTCATGTTGTCTCTCCAATATCCAATTAACGAACTCCCTTCGTTGTTCATGGTCAGCTGGCTTCAGTTCCTGAGTCAATTGAACTTTGTGTGCATGAAGATGCAAATCTTTTGTTAAAATTCGCTGCATAGTGGATTTGGAGACACCAATTTGCTGATGTCGGTGTCGAATTGAGGTGGATGGAGTTTGAGCGACATCATCACGTACAGCTGCGACATTTTCGGTCGATCGACCTGGTCGAAGGCGCGCTGTTGTCTTTACATCACTAACAGACCCAGTTTTGTTAAATTTATCCATTAATCTCTTTGCAGTTGACTCTTTTGGAGTATTATTGTGACCCCAAATTGATCGCAATTTGCGAACTGTGGCCGCAAAACTTTCACCATTTTGGTAAAACAATTTCACAATGAGAATGCCTTGTTCATTCGTGTACTAACCTCATACCTTCTACTAGCAAACAATAACAATTATTCAAATGTCAAACAATGACTCTTCGAATGGCGCCAAATTTAAACCATGCATTTTTTTGGGACACCGTTTATGTATATATTTTTTTTCTGCAAACCCATTAGGAAGAATACAATTTTTTTCAAAAAAAAGTGCAAGAAAATGATTGGCTTTGAAGTTATTGTTATTTATTGTTGTTATTTAATAAATACGAAGACTTGCAATGTACTTCTGAATGTATCAAATAAATGTTTCAAAATACAGTGTTATTCATCTAGAGCTGTTAAATACCTGTCATCTGAAATGTTATTTATTTAGTGAAAGGTTTACCATACCCGAATATGGATCGTTTAACAATCCAAGAATGTGTAAAAATAAATAACATTTATTACAATAGTAATGATTCAAACATGGGCACTTTTCGTGCATTACGGGGTGATTATGAACGTCGTAATCGATCTACTGTGTAAGGAATTGGCAAGGTCATGAAGAAACTTGAAGAGACTGGAAGCGTTGCAGATGTGGTGAATCCGATGCAACGTCCCAATGGACGCACTGCCAGAGTTTGTTAATTCCATGGTGTTATTAGCAATTGGGCCTATCTTACGGCTCATTATGGCGTATTTTGCATTCAGACTTGCACCTCCACCCATATAGAGTGCGATCAAAAAATAACCATTATTTTCAATTTTTTCAAAAAGTATGTATTTATTCATCAATAACTATCATGTCCCCTTCAAAGTAAACCCCCTCAGATATAATACACTTATGCCAGCGTTTCTTCTAATCTTCAAAACACTTCTGAAACGCGCTTTTTGGTATCGTCATCAGCTCCTGTTTCGATTTTTCTTTTATCTCCTCAATCGTAGCCAAACGCTTTCCTTTCATCGGCGTCTTCAGTTTTGGGAAAAGGAAAAAGTCAGTGGGGGCCAAGTCCGGTGAATACGGTGGTTGAGGCATGATTGCGGTTTTATTTTTGGCAACAACTCGTGCACAAGCATCGATGTATGAGCTGGTGCGTTATTATGGTGCAAAATCCGTGATTGGGTTTTGCACAATTCTGTGCGTTTCTGACGAATTGTTTCGGGCAAACGGCGCATAACTTCAAAGTAGCATTCCTTATTGACCGTACGACCTTGTGGCAAGAACTCATGATGCACCACGTCATTGCAATCGAAGAAAATAGGTGAGCAAAACCTTCACATTCGACCGAACTTGTACTTTTTCGGTCTTGGCTCTTCTGGACGCTTCCATTGGGATGATTGGGCTTTGGTTTCAATGTCATAAACATACATCTATGATTCGTCACCAGATCGTCGTTGACGACGTTTAACAGCTCCTGAAACGTTGCGACGTTGTTTCGCCCAAAATTTAGCAATTTTGGAACAATCTTCGCTGCCGCACGTTTCATGCCTTAAACATCCGTAAAAATTGGTTGGCATGAGCCGAATAATACTCGTATGCCAACATCATCAGCAACCTCTCTTATAGTGATTCGACGATTATCCAAAATCATTTTCTTCACTGCTTCAATGTTTTCATCGGTTTTTGACGCGCTCAGGCGACCAGGACGAGCATCGTCATTGACATCTTCTCTGCCTTCCTTAAACCGGTTATACCACAATTGAACTTGTTTTCTTCTCATAATAGACTCGCCAAATGCCACAGTCAACATTTTAAAAACCCTTGCACATTTAATATCATTTTTTACGCAAAACTTAATAAAGTTTCTTTGATCCATTTTTTCGAATAGTAAAAAATCGAAGAGCACACCAAAACACGACTAAACTTTTTATCTGTCAAAAAAAAAAAAAAAACATGACAATCCAAAATGGCTGATATTATCAACATATACAGGGTGGCGCAATAGAACGTGCATATTTAAAAAATAGATCAAAAAATAAATACAAAATCTGCTTCACCACCGCCATGGAGTCATTTGATGTATGACAGGTAGCTCCATCATGTTGGGACCAAGTTCTGGAATTCACTATTCTTGAACTTTCATTTTCTGGAGCCAAAAATCCGTCCAACACCTCAACATAGCGTTCCGTATTAACCGTGACGTTTTGGCACCGCGCATTTTCGAAGAAAAAAGGACCAATTATTCCTCTGCCAGAGATTGCTGCCCATACTGTCACTTTAGGACTGTGCAATGGTTTCTGGTGTTTGATTTTGGGATTTTCACTGTTCCAGTAACGACAATTTTGACGGTTTACGAACCCATTCATACGGAAATGAGCCTCGTCAGAGAAAAGAATATTGTCAAAATTGGAAAATCGATTTAGCATTTCATTAGCAAATGCGAGCCTTGCTATGAAGTCAGACTCTTTCAATTCTTGCGTTAATTTCAGCTTATATGGATGCAGTTTAAGATCCAATGTTAAAATTCGTTGCAAACTTCGTCGCGATAATTGTAAGACAGACGATCTCTTGCGAGTCGACATTTGTGGATTTCCTCGTACTGACTCCATAACTCTCTCAACATTGTCTTCTGTCCTAGATGTTCTTGGTCGACAATTTGCTTGTGGTTTAAATGTTGAACCGGCCTCTTCAAAACGCTTTACCCATATTTTAACTAAATTAGCACTCGGAGCTTCACTAATTCGCCGTAGTCCATATTCAGCACAATATAGTCGCCTAGTAGCAATATATGAACGAGAGTTCTTGTAAAATGCGCGCACGCAAAATGCGCTACGCTTCCCGTCGAAGTGATTCACAGCGACTAAAACTCCATAAGCCCGCCAACCCAACGATGTAGGCGCCCCCCCGCCCGCGCCTTTTCTACCCCGCAAAAAAAAAATGATGCAATATGCACGTTCTATTGCGCCACCCTGTATAACAGACATATGTACCAACATAACAGAAAAAAAAATTCAGAAATCGAACACACGTAACTCACGAAATTTAAAATGTAACGGTAATTTTTTGATCATACCTCTATTCACATAACCAAAAGAATATAACGTCAAACGAAAATCACTGTTGTGTCGAGGCGATATGGTAAGCTAATGCTTGGCTCATGATGTTTAGGTTATGGCAGGATCGACTAGCACTTACAGCTGGCGCCATCTATTGGCAAACAGCAGAAACTGGGAAGCGCACCTAATAATTAAAACTTACTACAAAAGTGGTGACTCAAACGTGGGCCTTCATCGAGCAAACGTTTCTTCAACGATGAAACTCATTTTTCACTCGGTGGTTACGTCAACAGGCAAAATTGTCGCATATGGGGCTCGGAGAATTCGGAAGTGATTGTAGAAAGACCATTGCATCTGGAAAAAGTGACTGTTTGGTAGGCATTCTGGTCTGGAAGTGTCATTGGGCCTTATTTTTTCGAAAATGACGCAGTAGGAACCGTTATCGTCAATTCAGAGCGATATGACCGTATGATAACCAACTTTTTTGGCCTGTAATTGAAGACTATGAACTGGCAAATATGTAGTTTGAAGAAGACAGTGTCACGAGCCACACAACTCGGCCGATTTTGGCTTTATTGCATGAGAAGCCTACAGAAAGTGTATTTTTACGTTTTGACTTTTTTTCCGTTAGACTTTTTTTGTGGGCTACTTCAAAGACCGTGTTTCTGCCGATAATCCTCAAACGTTAAAGCCAACATCTGTCAGGTTATCGTCGAGATACCGCCCGAAATGTGCGAAGAAGTGGTCAAAAACTAACTCAAAAGCATCCACTGTTGCAACCAATCCCAAAGGCAGTCATTTAAATGACTGAATGGAGTAAAAGTCCCAACGAAATCATAGCTTTGTGTATGTTTTATTTAACTTTAGACTTGAAACCGAAAAAGGGATAATGTTGGCTTGAAAATTAAGTGGTCGAAAACTACCTCAAAATCAACTACCTCAATCACGAGGCGGTTATTTGAATGACACTGTTTTTCGTGCATAATGGCAAGGTTCAAACATTGTAATGAATTGAGAGTTTTATTGAAGTCATAGCTTTATGTGTGTGTTTTTTGCCTTACATTTGATACCGAAAAATGGATAACCCGTTACATGTTTGTTGCCAACTTGCCTCAAATATGCCTTGATGTCATACCACATTTTTAGTCTGATATATATTTGTTCGTAATTAATAAATATATAATAAAAAAATATTTCTTAGGAATTCCAAAATTAATTTTTTTGGTTTCCATATTCCAAGAAACGCTTTAATCCCAATTCCACTTTACCATACGGGGTGAAGCTTTCTAAGAAACCCACCATGAATTACAAGACGAACTAAAGTAAAAGTCAAATCAAAATCATCAAATCGACCATCTGTTAATAAACAAATTCGCCAATATTTGTATCATAACGAAACAAAAGAGTCCTTACAATATATATATATATAGGTATACATATATATCTGTGCTTCTGTGTATGTACGCATTAATGGTTGTACTATGTCTGCAGATATTGTAATAACTTTGAAGGACACGTTGTAAGGATTCGTTTGTTTTGTTATGATATAAATAATGTTTATTTTGTTAAGATATATATTTAGGTATATATATGTGTGTGGCATTTTAGTTTATATCTCTGCGATATTATTACGATAGCATTGTGTTGTTTTATTATGTGTTTTCATCACTGTAGTTAATGAAGTGATTCAACAGCACATTTCAATTATATGGTCGTGGCAATTGTGGCGAAGAATCATGTTATTCAAGCGCGATACAATTTTTAAGTAGTAATTTATCTAACCACAGTGTTACGCTATCAAACATAGCAAATAAGTACGCTTGTAATTCATTATTTTCAATTGCAATTGAAATTTCTGGCAATTAAAACATTTAGGTCCAACCATAAAATATTATTATAAATATATTAATATATTATATGTAAATATTATGTATTTAATATTATATTTGTAACGTTATTTATATTAATATGCGCCGGTACAAGAAAAATTGTACATGTTTTATTGGTGGTTGAACCCGAAAGTCGCATTCAATAAATTTAATTTTCTTGTTTCATTCTGGTCATTTCAAGGCTTATATTTGTTGTTTTTTCATTTCGTTTGTCCGAAAAAAGTGTCTGTATTTAAAGTTTTAATATAATACATTAAAAAAATGCTGCAACTACGTATGCAGATAGTGAATTAAAGAATATCTTCATGTTTACCAAGCAAAGACTTTGTTTCATTAAACAAAAATCATTGGAATCGAGTTATGATAAAATGTCATAAATGCATCTCCAATTGGATTTCTGCGCATCGGTTGGAATGTGGAAGTAAGAAGTTTGGATAAAATAAAATAATTCAAATCAAAGCGAATACTGCCGAAATGACGTAGCAATGCAATTTCATTACAATTAGTAATAGAAATAGAACTTACTATAATTTGTCAAAAACCATTAGGATAATGATATTTAAATACAATTTCATTTCAATGGGTCACAAATAATTGTAATGCAATTGTCATTTAATTGATTGAAACAATGAAACAGTCTCATGTATGTTATTAAGGTAAGTAATAAAAATGCTTGCTACGATTTTGTAGAAACAGAAGATAACAAAATTTCCTGGCCAACATTATCCATTTTTCACTTTCAAAAGTAAAGCTAAATGTAACACACATGAAGCTATGATTTCTATGAAACTTTCATTCCATTATAAGGCTTGGACCTTGCCGTTATGTGAAATGTCATTGGAATGACTGTCTCTGGATTGGTTGCAGCAGTGGATTATTTTAAGGTGTAGTTTTCGCGCACTCAATTTTCAGCCACACATTATCTATTTTTTAGTTTCAAATCTAAAGCTAAATAAAACACACATAAAGCTATGATTTCGTTGAAACTTTCATTTCATTATAATGCTGGGACACTGCCATTGTAAATGGAATACAATGTCATTTAAACGATCCAGAGGCGTCTGGATTGGTTGCAGCAGTCGATCATTTTCATTTCGCACGGTAATTTGGCGCTAACTTGACGAATATCGGTTTTCAAATGCTCCGCATAAACACGGTCTTTGACGTAGGGTGTTTTGGCTAGAGCAACAGTGTTTGCTTCCAGAGCAGTCCGACCTAAGGGCTGAGTGGCTGCGAGACTGTTCGAATCATGTTGATCTCACAATCTCGTGCGCAAAGGCACCAGCCGCTGGATCGCAAGGGGTCGAAACTGAGAGTAGGTTAGCTACAGAGTTTGGCCAGCCAGACAGTCCTCACCTCCGCCAACAGAAATTATGTTCTATACTAGCATAATTTATTTGGTATCTCCTGGCTGGAGACTATAATGTGCTCAGTGTGTCACACACCGTGAGCAAGATCTTCACGGCGAGACTGACGTAAAACCCCATGGACTCTGAAACCACCTGTTATCCAGTTCATAATCTTGACGGTAATGATTTTCACAGCGTCATTTTAAAATATGCGGCGCAATGACACATCCAGATCACAATGCTTACCAAGCAGTCACTTTTTCCTAGATGCAATGACTTTTCCAACAAACAACAACAAATTCGGATTATTCGCCTCACTTTCACTAACAGAAGCGATATTTTCGGCAGTACACGCATTGCGGTGAAGCACAGGTCTGATCACATCTGTAACGCTTCCAATCTCTTCAAATACCTTTATAATCACCCTGTAATGCACGGAATGTACCCACATTTGAATCACTACTTTTGTAGTAAGTTTTTACTATTTTTACCCATTCTTCGGTTATTAAATGTTCCGTAGTCGCAAATGGCAAACCTTGTACCAAATAAATAATGCTTTAGATGATAGGTATTAAACAGCTGACAGCCTTGTAAGGCCGGCGCTTTTGAAACTATTAAATATAAATAACCCTGAATATTTTGTAAGTAAATTTTCTATCACCCCATATATTTTTTTTAACTTTCAGGACAATAGAAAAGACTGCTGGTTGGCCAGTTGATTAAAAACACGGGAACCGTTAAAAACAAAACATTCACTAAGTGACGGCGGTCTATCCCTTTGTTCTTTCACAATACCTGTATGCACTTATTCTTACACTTATTCGTAGGGCAAGCCCCAATTCACAAGTTATCTTTGCACTTGTTCGTATTGCAAGTCCCGATTTATTTAAGTTAAACATTGCTGCTTTGTTTGGATGTGAGTTAAGTTCTCATTTATTGAATGTGAATTTTGAATACCTCGGTTTTCTTTGTTTTCCATCTGTGCAATATGACGCACAGATGGCTTTCCGTTAATATTTATAGTTTACAAATTTATTATTTCGTTTTCATGGCCTCTAAATTCTTTTCCTAAAGTTTGCAAATTATTACTTCATTCTCATGATCTCTAATTTCTGTTGACAAGTTTTACAATTTATTATTTTATTCACATGATCTTCAGTTTCCGTTGATAAAGTTTACAATTTATTATTTCATTCATATGATCTCTAGTTTCCGTTAATAATGTTTACAGTTTATTACTTCATTCACATGATCTCTAGTTTTTGTTATTATTGCTCTTCATCGAATGCAATTCCGTCTACAAATTATGTGACTTATTTAAAAGGCATACACCTAATTTACTTTTTGCTTGCCCGATTTTGGCTAACACGGGGTATGTACTGTCATAAAAAGTTAAATAAATTAGTTATTATTAGTTAAATCTTTGTTATTTGCTTCTCAATGCATGAGAAGGTTGGAGTAACATCCCACAATTTTGTTAACACTGTTAAAGGTGGTACCAGCCGTGTTTACTGCTGCTTACTTCATAAAAAAAGTAAGGTTTGCTTCACAGACTATGTAATGTCTTTAATTATCTTCTTTGAAGCTATTGCGTTGGTCGGTTTTATTCCATGAAGGCGTATCAACTTCGAAGAGATGCCAATCAGCCATTGGTGGATGTAAATTATACCATATCGGACTAACAAAAAAGTTACCTTTATAATTAATGAAAATATGCCTTGGGACTTCTTAAGGATTTGTCGTAATGTAAAAACACTTGGTTCGGTTTCGTTTAACAATACAACATAATACGCTTAAATTTCACCACATCATATTTAGTATTTGGTCTTAATACCTGCTCAATGCCATGGCTCTTAGATAGCTTTGCTGGTAAGCTATGCGCACCAAAATAAACATATTTAATATTCCCTAGCCGTTATATTACTTTACTAAGATCGCATTTACTGGCTGCGTGGAAGTGTATACGATATGCTATTGTCGATAATTTTACTGCCTTTCGCAATAGTTAACTTGTAAAAGTATTCTCTCTCTCTCTGTGTATTTGCAGCATCCAGATTTCTTTCATTATTATTACCAGAAGGTGCTTCATATCATAAACTTTATTGTGTATTTCCTTCACTCACAACTTTCTATATCCTTGCTCTCCCTTTTCCTCAACAACCATTTCTTTTGTTTGAGGTAATGGGCTCTTCAATTTTTGTACAATTTGTCTTAGCAACAGCATAATTTTTCTCTGGCGCCATGGAAATTTGTGCTTCAAGATGTTTCTATTTATTTCTATCAATGAGACAATAACCAAACATAATTGTTAATTATTATAACTTAATAACTTAATCTTACATGTGGTTAAATATCGTAACAGCTTTTACTGAATGCTGATTTTGTTAGCTAAACTTATATTACTTTCCGATGTTATTTCAGTGCAAACACATAATGAAACACAAAAGCTAATTTAACCGCTGTTAACTGACAAAGATTTTAACAACTACAGCCAATTAAGTAAATAAAACATATCCAAGTTCTTTGTCAGGGTTCTGATAAGATTAGTTCTTATTAAAATTCAAATCAAAATTTTAAATCAAAAACATGATCTCCTCTCACAAGCCTCGCTTTATTTCCATTAAATTTATACAGTTTAAATTTAAAAGAAAGAGCTCTTTTTTACTACTTTTATCTTGGATGTTACACACTCATTACCATAACTTTCGGGACATTCTATAAGCGTTTAAAAACCTCATAACTGTTTCCAAAGTGATAACTTAAAACATAACAGGATAATGTTTATCAAAGTGACAGGGGTTGTAAAAACATTAACATCGCGTGTAGGTGTTAGATAATTTGCATTTGCAAATTAATGGTTTTGTGATTCCCCCTTACATATGCCCGTACATGAGCCTTAACGCAATGCGGCAAAACAATTAAATGTTATTACTTCAGAGTACATTCAGATTACATTCACACATTTTTAAAGAGTTATTATTTATTTAGGAGAACCAAGTGATATCTGCCTTGACAAGAATAAAGCGAATCATTTTCATATGCAAATGTACTAAAAGGACCCTCTTAAATTGTATATCCTCGATGAATTTTCATATTACCCATCACACAAAATTCAACCTTTTCCTTTCAACTTAAAGGAAGTTGCTAACAAATTAAAATAGGTGTGAAAAATTTGCGGTATTTAATTTGAAATCATAAAATTGCGTTTATCCAAAATACTAAGATTTCTTTTCACTATTCGCATTCAGCATAATGTTCCTATTTGTAATTGCCGACCAGGTATATAGATGGTGCCAGTAGTCTGAAAACAATTATTTCGCTGAAAATTGGCAACTTTATAAAACATATGTTTTAAGTTTCAAGGCGCCTCGTTGTTTTGTATTTTTATTTGAGCCATCAAAAGTAAACGATTTCAGTGAATTTGCAAACAATGAAAAAAATTGGTCACCGTCAAGTAATTCAATATTTCCATTTGAAAGGTTTAAGTTCAACCAAAATTAAAGCCGAGCTAGATTCTACTCTGAGGGAGTCTGCTCCGTCGTTTACCACAATCAACTGAGTATATTTACATGAGTCTCGCCGTGAGGCCTTACTCATGGTGTGCCATCACACATGGAGCTGTTTTCTACAATTCTTTTCTTGGTTACAATTCTTTTCTTCTGGCGGCATCAGGCGCCCCTTTGGGGTATCAAAATTTATCCCGAAAGGATTAGTCGAATCACCTTTGAAATTAGAAGTAGGTCCCCTTGGAAAAACTTCCTCAGGGCCCGCTTCCTCTCTCGGCCAAAGTACCTTTGCAGTCACTTGGTATGAAGTGAACTGCCTCCCGGTTAGGAGTTGAGGTAATCTAGGAAGACCTCGATGGACATGAACAGTGTTTTCCAAGCTACTGCCTTCCTTCAGCAGCGCAACCTGAAGCAACGCAAAAGCACTGAAAACACATGTTCGGGCAACCACAATCAGCACGATGCTCCCACAAGTGGGAGCCAGGAAGGAACAATATTCCTTGGGCAACCAGGGGCCCGTGCTACCAGAAGAGAAGAACCCTCTGGTCTGGGTTTCACAGACAAGCTACTCCAGTTTTGCTTTACCATACCTCGCATGAAACTGGTAATCCATTACCTACGGCATAGATTTTCAATGTCCTAGGAGAAAATATCAATACAGCAAATTAATGCCATGTTCCTCTAGTCTATTAAGCATATCTCTTCACGAAGGAACTCCATGATCGTACGACTATTAAAAAGGAGAAGATAAATCTACCGATATTTCTCGACGGCTTCTCTTTGTCCGCTCCTGTTGCCAGGGCGTGTTTGTTTACGACAGTAAAATATTAGCTGACAGAGTTTAAACGAGGTCGTACGAGTTGCCAAGACGAACCACCGTAGTGTCCACGCCACGCCAGATATGGTTAAGAAAATCCACAAAATGGTATTAAATGATTATCATCCGAAAGGGCGTGAGCTGGCTGAAATGATAGACATTTCAAAAAGTGATATACTTCATATGTTGACCAAAGATTTGAAGATGAGAAAGCTGTGCGCAATATGGGTGCCGCGCTTGCTTTCACCAGAGTAAAAACAGCATAGTGAAAATGTTTCAGTAAAGTGTTTGGCGGTGTTTCACTGCAATAAAGCCGAATTGTTGCGTCGGTTTATAACCATGGATGAGACATGGGTCCACCGCTTCACACCTAAGACAAAGAAACAGTCAAAGCGTTAGACTGGAATGGGATAATCGTGTCCAAGGAAGGCAAAAACGGTTCTAGTCATGACGTCTGTTTTTTGAGATGCGCATGGGATTATTTTTATTAATTATATTAAGAAAGGAAAAACTCAAGTTGAATATTATTCTAATTCATTAGAGTAGTTATGAAAAAAAAACACATTTCGCGAAAAATAAAGTCTTGTTTCATCTAGACAATGCCTCAGTTCACACATCCACTATGGCGATGGCCAAACTAAATGAATTAAAGTTCAAATTGCTGTCGAATCTGGCACCCTATTCGCCAGATTTAACACCCTCAAACATCCTTTTTCCAGACTAGAACTAATGATTCGATGGTAAAAGATTTGCCAACAACAAAAAGGTGGAATCTGCTGTGGATGGCTGTTCTGAGGAGTTTGATAGTTATTAATATAAAAGTGTAGAAGCGTATAAAGAGTGTAGAAGCTATTGAATGTCGCTGGAAGCAGCGTAAGATGGCTAAAACGATGTTTCCAATGTTTCCCAACTTTTCTGTGTCTTTTTTGTTAGCTCAGATAGTTTTGTGACTGCCCTCGTATGTCATTGCAAGTTGCCATTAGACATATTTTTGTGATTTCTTTTTAATTTTCTCAATAACGTTTTCATTTTTCATCATCGGCAAATTAAATTCGTTTAGAACGCAAATGTTATTAGCAAGCGATTGTAAATAATTTTACAACTTGCAAACCCTAAAGAAAACTTAAGTGCAACAAGAAATATTGCTTTAATGTACAGTTAACTAATCTTGACTGGCGGTGGTTAAAAACTCATTTGACTGTAAGAGAAAATTTTTCAAATTATGTAAATTATAGGAGGCGTATAAACTCAGGAAATTCTCCGCAATTTTTCGCTTCATCGGCAACCTGCGACTTTTAGCTGAAGAAATGTACTCCTACACTAAATCTCATTTACAGTGGCTTAAACGGTAGGTTATCCTATCATAATTTCATTGGTTTTATGTTGAAATTCGGCCACAAGTGGGCTCATGTTTATAACCATGTCTCCATAGAGTAAAACATTTGAATAGAAGGCCTTAAGGAATGGATACACGAGCCAATTACGTTCTTATTGAGAAATAAACACGCTTAGATTATAGCAAACTGTGAATTGCTGCATGTTGGAATGTGGAAAATTAACTTTCCCCCTAGTGTTTCGAGAAAATTAATGTGTATTCTCTTGAACTGTTGCCGTTATTCATACTGGGGCAAGGATCTTATGCTGCCGATGCTGTCATTGTTGCTTTTTCTGTTGCTATTAACATCAAGAGTATTCGGATCTTTATGGAGTATAACACTTTAATTTGTAAACCTTTACAATGGCAAAGTTTGCAGAATTGGCAACACTTAAACAACGAAGTTGACATCATAACACAGCCACACATATCTATGCGTGTATGACTACAGTAACAATACCATCAAAATTATCTCACATATTCATACAACTCAAGTTAAATGGTATTCTTTCCCTCCTCTTCCCACTTCCAAAAATATATTGAGAAAAAAAACAGGATGATGATGATGATGTGATATTTGACGTTGATGGTGTTTATCATCAACACATACAAATATGCAAATTTAAATTGTTTTTTATCTAACCGTACCAAGAAAAACCCCAGGAGACTTTCATATGCCAGAATCTGCGCTAGATGGGAAATGGGTAATATGAACATCATCTGCTCTTCCTTCTCATGCTGCCAATATCGTCAATCAAAAATAAGCGTTTGTTTTTATAGCCTTGGCTAGAAAGATGTTAGGTGCATATGCCATTAAGTGCTGTAAAATATCGAATGAAATCAGGTAATGTTTCGCATACTCTGCCAATTGGACCATTTGCTATAATGAAGATTTCAAGCCTCCAAGGTTTTTCAGGATTAGATTTTTAATTAAATTTATAGGGATCGATAAGAATTGTATTAAATGTTAAAACACGAGTATACAAATTCGTGAACAAAATCTTCTGTTCAAAATTCTATGGTTCTGCCTGCAAATTGAAAGTTCAACTACAAGTGCATACAAATTGTAATGGTCAGGTTCCCTATACTTTTTTAGGGCTATAAAGCAGTCTCGAGGTACGGGATCATCGCCAAATAAGTGAACATGTCAAAAATATTCCATTTTTATTTATTATATACAAAATTGATCAGTTTTTCTTCTTTTTCTTTGTATTTATATATTTTTGTATTTTTATTTATTTATTTATTTTTTTTTTTTTTGCATTTATATTCCTACTACGCTTAGGGATTTTCATCAAAAACTATGCAAGTTGGTGTATTTCTCTCCTATATTTACCAATAATCATCATTGACATTGCTTCTAATTAATACATAAATGGAAATAATGTGATAATATTGAAAACACCAGTGTCTGGAAAAGTTGAATTTGTTCCTTGCATCAGCGATACTTTTACTACTGGACTGACCTTGTCTATTTTCCATACTTTGTGTCGTGCTCTGGAATTCTTTACGCAGACTCATAGCCAGATAAATGGGTGTATCAGAAGCAACCTCTTTTCATACGTATCATGGCGGCTTTAATGATTTTTTTTGAATTTATGAGACATTTTCTTTAGTCATAACCCCAACTTGGTCCCACAAAAAGGTATATGATTTGTTAGAATCTATCACCGCGTACAGTTGCGAATTAGCGAATAAGTGGTCAAATTTGCGGAAAAAAAAATTCTGAAAATGGCCGTTTGTCTGGATTTAGTCCATGTATGGATCTAGGTTTTTCTTTACTAGGTTAATTTTGCCCAGTTTCAAATTTAACACACACATGATTTTTTTGAGATATTTAAAATACTCAAAATATTTAGAATGTTCAAAATATTTAAAATATTCAAAATATTCAAGATATTTCAAATATTCAAAATATTCCAAATGTTCAAAAAATTCAAAATGTCCCAAACGTTCAAAATAATCAAAATACTCAAAATATCAATATTCAAAACATTCAAAATATTTAAAATATTCTAAATATTACAAATATTCTGAATATTACAAACATTCAAAATATTTACAACATTTAAAATACTACAAAATATTCAAAATAATAAATACAAAATATTCTATATATTTAAAATACTCAAAACATTCAACATATTCAAAATATTTAAAATAATTCAACTATTTAAAGTGTTAAAAATATTCAAGACATTAATATATTTAAAATATTTGAGATGCTAAAAATATTCCAAATATTTAAAATATTCCAAATATTTGAAATATTCCAATTACTCAAAATATTCAAAATATTACAAGTATTCAAAATATTACAAGTATTCAAAATATTACAAATATTCAAAGCATTCAAAGTATTCAAAATATTCAAAATGTTCAAAATATTCAAAATATTCAAAATATTATAAATATTCAAAATATGCAAAATATTAAAAATATTCAAAATATTACAAATATTCAAAATATTTAAAACATTCAAAGTATTCAAAATATTAAAAATGTTCAAAATATTGAAAACATTCAAAATATTCAAAAAATTTAAAATGTCCAAAATATTGAAAATATTCAAAACATTCAAAATGCTAAAAATATTCAAAATATTACAAGTATTCAAAATATTACAAATATTCAAAATATTCAAAACATTCAAAATATTCAAAATATTCATAATATTCAAAATATTTAAAATATTCAAAATGATCAAAATATTCAAAACATTCAAAATATTCAAAATATTTAAAAATTACAAATATTCAAAATATTCAAAACATTCAAAATATTCAAAATATTTAAAAATTACAAGTATTCAAAATATTCCAAATATTTAAAACATTCAAAATATTCAAAACATTCAAAATATACAAAACGTTCAAAATATTCAAGGTATTCACAAAAGTCATAATATTCAAAATATTCAAAACGTTCAAAATATTCCACATATTCAAAATATTGAAAATATTCAAGATATTTAAAATATTCAAAATATTTAAAGTATTCAAAATATTATTAATTTTTGACCACATCAATGAAGATCACCAAAGATTTTAGTTGAAATATTGGAAGTAAAATTCAAAATTATTGGCAATCATCTCTCTATAATTGTGAGGCCTAGCAGTGAAACTATGGCCAAATTTGTTATTAAAAATATTCGAAACCTTAAACAACGTTAATCTTTAAAATAGTACTTTAATAGGCTACCTCCAGTGAGGACTTCTTAGTGTCATGTTCTGTCAAAAAAAGACACAAAATACTTACTATTCATTCCAATTTGTTACATCGTCTTCAAAGTAGCTTCCTTTCAAAATAATACATTTATGGGAATGAAAAATCCAATCATCGAAACATTTTAAAACATGTTTTCTCAAAACAAAAAACAAAATCGTGACCTCTGCGGAGAGAAGTCATTCGAAGCCATATCAGGTGAAAAATTTTCCAATGGTATTTAATGCGCTTTTGGCCGTAAAACTTTTTACGCCATCGAATTTTTGAGAAAAATTTGGGTATTTCAAAACTAATCGTGAGGCTACGCGTTTCATACTAAAACAATTGGTAATTTTTACAAATTGATCTATCGGGCACGGAAAGTTAAACCTCTATCTCTCCCAAACTTAAATGACGATTTTCAGTAACAACTTCCATCAATTTGTCGATGTTTCAAGTTCGATTCGAGTTTACTACCACATCTCGTCTGCTTTTGAATGCACAGGCTTTTGATAAAGTCTATTGGTCTTAAGCCTTCTGTAATCTAATCAGTGTATGAAATTCCATTTATAATACAAAACAATACAAATTTTTTGATATTTTTATTCACAAAACTCACTTGAGGTAAATTGTCAAAATCGAGCACTGGAATAAAACTAAATGACAGATAGGTGATTGACAAAATTTTGACAATTTTAAGTGATTAATTTTTTTACAGAATGTATCATATCGCTGAAATTTTCGATCATTTAGAATTGTTACGTCATTACCCTACTGCAATAAGTTAGACATTGTAGCTACATTGTAGCTATTGTAGCTACGTAGAAAAATATAAAAACATAGATGTCCTCATGATATTACACTTTTTGCTTCCCGTTCTATGTAACAACTTAAAAATTGTTTGCTTTCCATGGCTGGCAAACGCAAATGAAAAAAGGCATCTGCTACCTGCTTTGGCCTTGTTATACTAAAGGCATAATTTCCATAAAACATTGAAGTTTCAACCAAAGCACCGCCAACGCTTTTCGATATTAGATATCATATAAAATAATGGAAGAGAAATTTTCTGTGAGGTCTTTTCTTTTAATGTTCCTTTTTTTTTTTTTTTTTGAAGAAGGGGAATATTTCTTCTTCAACTTTTTAATACCTCACACACCGTCTATGCACAAAAAGTTGGAATAGAAAGCATATTTCATAGCCTACATTTTGTTGCGAGAAAAAGGAAGTGTTGATACAGAAAGTAATTATTTCCTTGAATGAGGAAATTCCTATAACAACTTTGTATTATACATCGACCCATGTATATCCCATCGACCTTCGGCACAGATCGATTATTTGCACAGCGAATGTAAAAGTGTAGGCGAATTTACCACATAAAAATCTAGCTTAACCAACATTTTACACAAGTCGATGGATTTATTGATAAATCCTCATAAACCCATTTGGGAACACATAGATTTTTAGCTCTGGAGCATTAAGGATATGGCAAAAGGCAAACGAACACTAAAACGAGAACTAAAAATTTGTACACAAACACATAAATAAAAAACAAAACATACATCCTTATAAACACTACATGTGTACACAATATTCCAGTTGTGGATAAATGTGTGTGAATGGCATTTTCTCGAAACTAAAGGGTGTCACAACAAGAACGCAAGATGTAAATGGCTGATGCAGTAATTGAATTGTTTCTCTGGCTGTGTGACATGTGGCGCCGTCTTGTTGAAACCACATGCCCTCCACATTCATTTCTTCAATTCTAGGCACGAAAAAACTGGTTATCATTTCACGATACCGAAAACCATTGACTGTTTGCGCTTGACATGCCTCATTTTCATAAATAAAAAGGTCCACTGATTCCTCCAGCCTAAAATCCACACCACACAGTGACACGTTGAGGATGCATTTGCTTCTCGTGAATCACTCGAAGATTTTCCTCACCCCAAATGCGACAATTCAGCCTATTGACGAAGCCATCAAAATGGAAATGGGCCTCGTCACTGAAGATGATTTTATCGGCAAAATCAGCATTTTCTTGTTGTCTCTCCAATACTCAATTAACGAACTCTCTTCGCTGTCCATGGTTAGCTGGCTGCAGTTCCTGAGTCAATTGAACTTTGTATGCATGAAGATGCAAATCTTTCTTCAAAATTCGCTGCATAGTGGATTTGGAGACAACAATTTGCTGAGCTCGGTGTCGAATTGAGGTGGATGGAGTTTGAGCGACGTCATGACGTACAGCTGCGACATTTTCTGTCGATCGACCTGGTCGAAGGCGCGTTGTTGTCTTTACATCACTAACAGACCCAGTTTTGGCAAATGCATCCATTAATCTCTTTACAGTTGACTCTTTTGGAGCATTATTGTGACCCCAAATTGATCGCAATTTGCGAACTGTAGCCGCAAAACTTTCACCATTTTGGTAAAACAATTTCACAATGAGAATACGTTGTTCATTCGTGTAGCGCTCCATTTCATTTATTCGTGGTGCCAAATTTACATCTTGTGTTTTTGTTGGGACACCCTTTGGAAGTCCCTCCCAATCTTTGTTTTCATTTCCAACTTCGTTGGAATAAGGCTGAACTGGTGTTAAGGCATCACTGATGAGTGGGCGTGTTGTGTGTGTGTGGGTGTGTATGTGTGTGCGTGTGACAACATGAGCCTTTCCTTCCGTAGAAAAATGTGGAAAGTTTTTGAAACATTCTCATCCGAAAGTCATTTAACTTTGAGTATCCGCAATTTTGTTTTATACTTTTTACGAAAAATTAATTTGGTTACTTCTGTAAGAATGCTGAACATTAATATTGTAATTTTTATGTGATTTAAAATAGGTTTGTGGTATTTGCGGATTTATGGTATTTCGAAGGGATTTCATGGGATTTGGCAAAAGTTTCAAGATTGCATACTGTAATTGTTTGAAGGAATTGTTGTTACGATATTTAAAGAAAAAGTAAAGATTTTTTTTTTTTAAGATGGCTCTTAATTCAAAAAGTCGAACTTTTTAGGAGATAAATTATTAATGATATTGGTGGAAACCCAAACCATAAACATTAAAATTAAATAGAATTGTAATAACACCCTTATTACGTTTGAGTACTTGTTATCCATGAAAAAATTCAAAAGAATCAAAATATTCGAAACGTATTAAGTGCTACAAACATTCGAAACATACCAAATAGCATATTGTTTTTAAAAACGAACTACGAATTAAATATGAAACAATATTTCTTCAAATGCTATTTATTTCTTAGTAAGAGCAATGCTTCCAATTATTAAAGAAATACAACTTTATTTCAGTGGAATACAACTTTCAAAGGAATACAACTTTAGTTTAGCTGACTTGGCAGTAGCCTATATCATTAACCCTACTCATTAGCATATCGTCAATTTCTCTATTTCAATGACTCTATTTCAAGAATGACTACAGCAATTTAGTACTTAGAAACCTTAGAAGCCCCTATGATATCGATTTTAAACGGATCTCTTCAAGAGTATTAACTGACGTCAAAACAACCTAGTATGAGAACAAGTCTATCCGATTAATTTTTGGTAACACAAGTTTGCTTGTTATGAGGTTGACTGAAATATTCTAATGCACCGATTATGACGCTGCACCGAACAGTCACCCACTTACGAGGGTAGTCCCAAAACTAGCCGACCTAAGAGAGAAAACACTGAAAAGTTGTCGCAAATTTTCTATATATTTTCATCTCATAGCACCAGTTCTGCTTACGAAAAGTGACCCACACACCACAACCCACCACAACATTCATACCAAGAAAGGTGAGGTTCCTACCCATTTAAAGTTTGAGAATAGGTTAAGGTCGTTTCGAACCTAAGGCCTCTAATCATTCGCTTTACCAGATAAAATTATTTTAATGTAATGTATTTCGTACATAATGGCAAAGTCCAAGCATTATAATGATGTCGAATCATGGCGAGTCGATCCAAAACGTTGTCAAGCCGTGATTGATAGTCAGAAGGATTTTGTTGTGTGCTTGGTGGGATTGGCAGGGAATCGTCTGCTACGAGCTGATCCTTTACGGCCAGACTCTTAATTCGGAAGCTAACCAGGGCAATCGCCCACAAGCGGCCAGTTTTGCCCAATAGGAGAGAATTTGTGTTCCGTCGAAAAAGTGCCAGAACTTTCCGAATCTTGGTTGTGAAGTTCTTATATTTCAATCCTATAGTCTGGACCCGGCATCAAGTGATTACTACCTGTTTCTGCCTCTAGCGTATGAGTTTGCTGGTAAAATATTTACCTGAAAAGAAGCTTGTGAAGATTAACAATGCTAGTTTTTTACTAATAGGGACGAGAGTTTCCTTGAGAGAGACATAATGAAATTACCTCAAAAATGATAACATATTATCGAACAAAACAGTGCATATTCGACCTATATCGGATCAACTAATCACAGACACATCAATTCTCAAAATATTCGAAATTTTTGTTACTATTAACATTAGGGCAATGTTTTTGCTCTACGGTGCATATGAATGTATTTTCTTTCCATAATAGATCTTTTATATTTTTCTCTATTTTTTGCTTCACTAATTACATGCTTTGAGGAATAATCTGCATATTTTGTTTTTGCTTACAATACTTGACCGTCGTTTAATGTACATTTTAAGATGCGCTGTCCTGTTTGCTTTACAACTGACCTGCTACACATTACGTTTGTGATGGAAGATTTTGTAAAAAAAAAACAATTGAAGCTCCCAGAAAGTATAAAATGGAAATAAACAAAGAGGGGAAGATTGTTTCATTCCCCTAATAAGACTTCCGTCTAGTTTATAAAACGTGGCTTAAATGTAGAATCAACATTGGATAATACAGGTTGGCGCACAAATAGCCCTACTATTAACTGTCAATGGGAACAGTTACTTAAAGATGTTGAAGGAGTTTTTTTTTTACAAAGAACTACGTCGAAGTCGTATCCCTTACAACAGCATTTCATTCCAGCAAGATGCAGCAAATGCACACAAAGCCAGACCGATTATAGTAGAGCTTTAACGAATATTCTCAAACAAATAAATATCCAGAAACTTTACTTCCCGTTGCCCCCAAAGATTACTTGACCCGACTGCACTAGACTTGTTTTTATGGGGTTATGTCAAGCAAGAGGTATGCAAAACGAAACCAAGAAATTTAGCTGAATTGAAGCAGTCCAGTAGAGCAATAATTGAGGCGATTCCCACTTCAGTCCTTCAAGCCGTAATGAATAATTTTCTGATTAGGTGTCGCATTGGCGTGAATGAGCATGGATGTCATTTACGGTCTATCATCTTCAAAACCAATTAGTTATGTAAAATAAAATTTAATTTTCTAAACCATAAAAAATACTTAAAATAAAATAAAATAAAATACATTGATTAAAGAAAAGGTTATTTGAATTTATTATTGTATTGCAAATGTTGCGTCACCCTGTATTTTCCAACTCTATACACAACTTCATAAATAATGCTACATTTGATTGCTTTCATACTTTGCAAATGTTGAAATAACTTCGTTTGAGATTGATATGCAGAAAATACATTGTATTTTTTGAATAATTAAAATGTTTCTCTTACATCTACTATGAACGATTTTCTGATTTATTTTAAATTTGTAACATAGTAGCGGTCTTTTTAGGCAATTTCTTGGAAAATTTTATTACTATTAATATTTTCGGGAGTTGGCCTCATAGTTCAGGTGATGTAACAACGTAGAGATGTTACATATTCTTTCTTGGAGTCTACATAAAGTACAAATCTACGTGGACGTAGTTCAGAAATATTTGAACTTAAGAAAGGACATTTTCGGTTTGTTCAGTTATGACAACCATTGTAAAGAAATAATCGGTAGCAGCAACGAATGCTTGATGGTAATGATCGTCGCATAAATTTATTTATTTCTTCCTTTTAAAAAAGTTGCATTAAAGTAGCGACTCTACAGTTGTTATTACATCATATACAAAATATGTTAATTCATAAAAAAATGTATTCTTGTTTATTTACAGCATACTTGGCTTGCTATATCCTTCCTTTACTACAATAACCAACCATGCATTGCCACATTCCGTTACACTTTACAAAGTTACATCAACGTCCGGTACAATAGGAATTTAACCATAATTTAGAAAACTCAACTGTCCCTCCCCTCACCTTCCGAGAGCAACGAGATCATCACTCTCGCTTCAAAGGAAACATGGAAATGTTACTCTTTAATAATGAAGCCAATCAAACGTATTCAATATCACTCTCAAACGAACAATATGCTCCATTACCCTCAATACCGTCATCACCGCCGCCCATATCAGCATCAGCCACGCCCGCCTCTTCCCAGTCATCATCATTCCATTCTGATGCATCCTTGTCGTGGACATTGGACAAGTTGCCATCACCCAGAGCTTTGCTGCTGAATAGTGAATGGTTTCAGCATAACATGAGCCAGATGTTGAACATGTCGGCCGATAATCTAACAAACTTAATAACAGCCATACGGCAGGAACCCATTGGGCCTGAACGCTCCCCCATGCCGCTGCTGGCGACGCTGACAGTCTGCTACACCCTAATATTTATAGCGGGAGTGCTTGGAAATCTGATAACCTGCATTGTGATATCGCGTAACAAAATAATGCATACGGCGACGAATTTTTATCTATTTAACTTGGCTGTGTCGGATCTAATTTTATTGCTGTCAGGTAAGTTGACAAGAAAATAAATTAGTAGAAAATGTTTACGTTATAAGGAATGATCCATGTAAGTGAAAGTTTGGAGAATTTAAAATCATATTTCAAATAAATCGATTGGAAAATCTGGAGCGAAAATATAGTTTTATGCGCTTTTGTTCCTTAATCAGAATCAGAAAGGAAACTAAATATTGTTTCGTTCAGTAGCAAAAGAAAAAAGTCTCGTGATAAGCTACGAAAGATAAAAATGCTTCAAGTTATTTATTTTCTAAATTTACTATACTTTGCTCTCACAACTTTTTACAGCTGTTGTCTGTTTTTTTTTTTTAGCTGAAAACATTTCAAATAAACTACCAACAATAAGTCTCATAAACTGAAGCAAAATTGTTTCTAATTTCGTTTTAGCTGTATGAATCAAAATCAAAATTTTTCAAAGTTTTGCTTTGTAAAAATGTGAAACAGAAACAAAACTCAATACAATTTTAATTCAGTTTTCGCAATCAGAACCAAAATTGTGCATAATTTTTATTGAAAAAAGTCAGAAACTGAAAAAGTTAATACTTATTTAGTCAATATTTACGGGATTGATTTTGTTCTGATGACTACCTCTGGTTTGCAATTGAATTAGTGACAGATGCAGATATATTTAAAAAGCTAAAGTAAATATATTCTTAATTTTCTCCCTTTGTAAGGCACATTTTACAGGAATGTCAAATATTTGACCCACTTCCCATTCCTTGCACGTGGGATAACAAAGAAATTCAAAGTCCTTACGAAATAATTCTAGTTTCTCCTCAAAAGTGGTTAATAAGACGAATGTCTCGCATACATTTAAGTAATGCTTAGTGGCCATGCTGCCTATTAAAAGGGTAGTGAAGTGTATAAAAATGTTTGCTTGTCCCCATTATTTTTTCTTAACTTTTAATTACTCCACTCACCACAGATGTCATGTCACCACACCTTGCATATACATCACTATTTGTATAAAGTCTTCTCAGCACAAAATTAGCCAAACAGCAGCGAATTAGCAAGACCAATTATTCGTGACCCTGATGGTCGATTGTAACTGGGAAACGCCAACACATTTAGGCCTTTGACTAATTTAGACAATTAGTCATGACTAAAAACAAATGGCTATTTTCGGAAATATTATGTTTGTTTTAATTAATATCCTAACTGGTGGCGTGTTGCTTTCGATGACAGCAAAATTGTTAAATTTTACTTGGCAAGTACTCAAAGGATAACTATTCAGACGACTTAGTTAATGAACATTAACTCTCGTGAGTCGTGTAGCTAAGAAATTACAGAAAATTATATGAAGAACGTAATCTTAATTGTTATTAGAATACAAGTAATAATTTCGATGACAGCAAATTGTTGAATTTCACTTCACAAGAGCTCAAAGGGTAACTATTCGGTTGACTTAGTTAATGAATATTAACTCTTACGAGTCGTGTAGCTAAGAAATTACAGAAAATTATACGAGGAACGTAATCTTAATTGTTATTAGAATGCAAGTAATAATTTCGATGACAGCAAAATTGTTGAATTTCACTTCACAAGAGCTCAAAGGGTAACTATTCGGTTGACTTAGTTAATGAATATTAACTCTTACGAGTCGTGTAACTAAGAAATTACAGAAAATTATATGAAGAACGTGATCTTAATTGTTATTAGAATGCAAGTAATTAAATTGAATGTTATGAAACACATATTTAGACTAATTGTTCTTCTCATGCAGCAGACGATGAACACGTGTTACTTAATTGACAGCGGAACGCAATTCCAGAGAAATTAATAAGCTTCAATAAGTGACAGCACAGTGAATCGTTTTACAAAAGGAAATTCATAAATCAAATTATAATCAGTGTCATTGATATACACTAAAACACAAAAAAGGTCCTGAATATTTCAAATATACTTAAAGCTTTTTGTTTAATGGTTATTGGGTTAATGGTACAATCCATCTCTTTTAAGAAACTTAAAAGGTTTCTTTTAATACAAACTATTTCTCAAGTATTAAACTATTTTGGGAACTATTAAAACCAGTGTAAAAGATAGGTCCTTGACTGAACTACAGTTTCATTTCAAGCGACTTCACACATTCGTTTCCATTGTCAAAGTTTGTTTTATATTTGTATGGATAACTTAGGATAATAATTAAAGGTTCAAAATCAAGGCTCTTGAATTTGTTTAATTTTTGTTTTATGTGATTTTGTTATAACAATATAATTGGTTTAAAAGACAAAAGTCGAAAAAATATAGTTGCAGAATAAATAATTTTCCTTTTTTTCTCTATAGAAAATGTAGGTATTATTGATTATTTCATATCTGTGCCACAAGAAGTGTCCCCAACTAAGGGAAATCAACTAAGAATCAAAGAGCAATTTTCAAATTTTTTTCAAAAAAAATTTGTATCCAAAAAAATGTATAAGATTGCAGTACCAATCGAGTTTAATGCGAAAGTTTTTCCTTGTTAAACCGAATATTATGATTTTACCAATATAATAGCTATATTTTAAAGCACTTAAGGACGCCGAAATTTATCCGCTTATATCCAAAACCAACACTGCGTTACCAATCGAGTTTAATGCCGAAGATTTTTCATGTTGGAAACTTTTCATCAAACCGGATAATATGATTTTACCAATATAATAGCTATACTTTAAAGCACTTAAGGACGCCGATGCTCTCAATTAACGACATATGGCCATCATCCTCATCTTGCCATTAGTGAATGGGGAGCATTTCCAGCACAAATTTATCCGCTTATATCCAAAACCAACATTCTTCTGAGTGCTGGCTGGCAGCAGCAATTTCGACAGAAAAGATTTCGCAAGATATATCATCAAAGGGCTTGCTTAGATCTTTATTCCGATTTTCTGATTGGCATCATTGTTGGATGAGGCAGACAAAATCATACAAGCTATCGTCAGCTATAGTCACTATTAGCTGAAAACTACTTAGACCCTTGCCTAAGGCCTCGTTTGGTACAATATTGCTCTTCACTGAAAATTTGAAAATTTTATCAGATGTTTTAGGCATACCATACATTGTCAAGGCTTCAAATATTTGTTGACTACCAAAAGGAGTCATCGTAGTCATTTTGTGTGATTTATTAATTTGTGTTACTTTTGCAAGATAACAGCTTATAAAAGTCTTCTTTTCATATTTCATTTCATTTGTTTAGGTCTATAAACATATAAATTCTTACAGACTAAGAATTGACATATTTCAAGAAAGTTATGGAAATAAGTAAATTATTTTACTTTAAATATCTAAAAAGAAACAGTTTAAAGATATTTCTGACATACACAACTCTAGGTGTTGAATTGGGTATTCATTTCTTGCAATTCCATTTAGTATATTAAATTCGATAAATCCGCGATTCAAAGCACTAAGTTGGGCATAATTTGTGGAATGGCGCGTTATATTAAATATATAATGATATCTGAGTGATCTCGGAGGAACATAAAACGATATAAGCGGCAATAATTCAGAACAATCAATTATACCAGCTATTATATCGAGTACAAATAACAATGTCTGATAAATACGGCGATATTGCAATGGCTGTAAGCCCAGTAACCAGCATCTGGAAATATAAGGAGGCCCAAAATCACTAAAGGTTATTGAGGAGAGACCAAGTTTCCAAAAGACCCGCTGAATTCTTTCTATGCGTGATATATAGACTTGGCAAAATGAACTCCAAACAGTAGAGGCATATTCCAACTTTGATCTTACATAGAAAGTATACATAGCAAGAACGCTACCTGATCACTGTTTACCAGGCCGAAATTTTGGCCATTAAAGAAATGGCTGGGATATAACGTCCTCACCTCGGTGGGGATTGACATATTCTTTGACAGTCGAGCTACCATTAAATCTCTGGATTCTGTCTTCCTGAACTCAACATCAGCCTTAAAATGCAGCAGATCTCCTAACGAGATGGCTCAGCATCTCTGTACTTTATATGGGTGCCGGGCCAGAGGTACATACCAGGTTTGTATCGTGGAGCGTATTTCCACATCAACGTCAACTTTATTAATTCCCAAAAACGTATACTAAAATTACTTATTCTAGAAAATGTTGCAATATTTCAAAGAGAACACATATTTACATAATGGGTGCAACAAAGACAAACATATTTACAGAATAGTGTTGTACATCATAGACTTAATTCTAGAATGTTCTTATTTACATAACAAGTGAAAAGGAGATAGCAATAGACCACACAATGGGAGCGAGAGGAACAAACACAACGTACTGTCGTAAACGTAATTCTAGAAAAGTCCCACCCACAGATAAAGATGGAAAGAGATTACATATATCATACTTGAATGTTCTAGGCGCGATTTTGATGATTTTTCTAGAGTATATACTTAGACAAATTACACTCATATACTACACATGTAACTGCAGAGCGGGTTAACTGGCAAGACTAAGGACAACCTCACAGACTCCAACCGAGTTGGAGTCCATGACCATGCGTCTAGCCGTTTGCAAGCTCCTTCTCTGAAAGAGAAGGCGGCGGATTTGGCCTCGCCTAGATATGAAGCGTTCACACACATTGCTGTCGCTTTCAAGACTAGACGTCTCGTTGCTTGTATCCGTCATGATGGGTTACTGTCTAATTGCAAGACATGCAATGACACTGAAGGTAGCGACTAGTGACTTCTGCAGGAGTTGTAGGGATGAAGAGGAGGGGGAATCCATTGAACACCTTCTCTGCACTCGCCCCGCCCTGGGAACAGGCGGAGGTCAACACTGGGCTCTTATATTTTAGGGATCTAGGAGATCTGGACGATACAGATATTGTCCGACTTAAGAGTTTCTTGAGGCGCTTAGAATGATTCAATAAGGGGAAATTAGGGACATGCATATCTCTAGTTTCCGTGATATCACAATGAACTGTACAATCTAAATGAGTCTGTTTATTCAGATTGCCACACTGATCAAATCTAACCTAATGTAGAAAGTATACACTATTTTTAAGGTATGCAAATTAGCGAAATCGGAACAATTTCTTCTAATATACGCTAGTATAGAATAAGCTTTAGGGATAAGAAAATTTTTATATGCGAGGTAAATGTCAAAACATCAAAAACAACACCTAAATCCATTTTACTTTCAACAGTGAGAAGCCTTTAATCACAAATTTTTGAAAATTAGTTGAATGGATTACGAAACCCTGAAAATGAAATATGGACACATTTTGATAGATTTAATGAAAGTTTGTTTGGAGAACACCAATCAAGAAGATTATCGAAATCATTCTGATAACCTGGGGCCTCAGAAATATTAGAAATTTTGTGATATATTTCTAAGTCATCTGCATATAAAGGGTGTCCCAACAAGAACGCAAGATTTAAATGACTGATGCAGCATTTGAATTCCTTCTCTGGCTGTAGGACATGTGGCGCCGTCTTGTTAAAACCACATGCCCTCCACATTCATTTCTTCAATTCTAGGCACGAAGAAATTGGTTATCATTTCACGATACCCAACACCATTGAGTGTTTGCGCTTGACATGCCTCATTTTCATTTAAAAAAGGTCCAATGAATCCTCCAGCCCAAAATCCACACCACACAGTGACACGTTGAGAATGCATTTGCTTCTCGTGAATCACTAGAGGATTTTCCTCACCCCAAATGAGACAATTTTGCCTATTGACGAAGCCATCAAGATGGAAATGGGCCTCGTCACTGAAGATGATTTTATCGGCAAAAGCAGCATTTTCATGTTGTCTCTCCAATACCCAATTAACGAACTCCCTTCGCTCAATTGAACTTTGTATGCTTGAAGATGCAAATCTTTCGCCAAAATTCGCTGCATAGTGGATTTGGAGACACCAATTTTCTGAGCTCGGTGTCGAATTGAGGCGGATGGAGTTTGAGCGACATCATCACGTACAGCTGCGACATTTTCGGTCTATCGACCTGATCGAAGGCGCGTTATTGTCTTTACATCACTAACGGATCCAGTTTTGGCAAATTTATCCATTAATCTCTTTACAGTTAACTCTTTTGGAGCATTATTGTGACCCCAAATTAATCGCAATTGGCGAACTGTAGCCGCAAAACTTTCACCATTTTGGTAAAACAATTTCACAATGAAAATGCGTTGTTCATTCGTGTAGCGCTCCATTTTTACTAACCTCGTACCTTCTACTAGCAAACAATAACAATTGTTCAAATGTCAAACAATGACACTTCGAATGGCGCCAAATTTAAATCTTGCGTTCTTGTTTGGACCCCCTTTAAAAGAAATTTGACCTTTCTAAAACAGTTAGAAATATCGTTTATAAATAAACTCACCAACAAAGGTCCCAAAATTCTACCTTACGGCACGCAAGATATTTGCAAATATGTTTTTTTTTTCTCTATAGAAATACATATAATATATATGATTTTATTCAAATTTATATTGTGAAATTTTGAAATATGTTAGCAAATATTAAATAATGTTAGAAATTTATTGAACTTTATTGATCTCCCGTAAGACTCGAGAAAAAAGCTTTAATATTTTCGATTAACTTGCAATATATTGATGCTGATACACTTCTGTTATTTATGTATTTTCAATAAAATATTTTGAACTGCGATAATGTTTTAGATATGAACTATATAATGACTATAGGACCCAACCCTCTTTTTGTACTATTGTTCAAATGGTATACAGGGAAAAGTCAGCTACCCTCACATTTGCACACAATCACTTTTGCCTGAAATAATTAATTAACGTTAAGTAAGCAGTGAAGTGAAAATCGGCCAAATATAACAAAAAAAAAAAATATGACGTGACGGTTCATAACCCGTATGATGTCATTACCAATTGCTAATGTCATTCCATGTAATTATTATACAATTGCAAGTAATTCAAATTTCTATCATTTATTGATTATCGTCACGCAAACAAGCCAATTTAGTATTCACAGTGCATAACGAAAATCAATTAGGTATTGACTAATGGCAAAATATGATGGCAATCATCTAAGACATGATAATTTTAGTCATGGAATCAGCATTTTCTTTCAGTATTTATTTAGATGATGGTTAAACGGAAAATAACAAAAAGAAACATTCTTCTGCCCTCCCTTTCCAATTCTTCGAATCAAGATCTAAAAGATTTTCGAATAGAGATTCTTGATCATATCAGGGTTTATCTGTCTATGAACTTTCACACCCATACAGTGAGTTTGCTCTGTTCAATTTTGTGTAAGCTTCAGCTGCATCAGATAGGTAGTCGAATACACCATTTGAAACATGCCTTTATTACATAATCTTGAAATCAATGTGATTTTTTGTCCTTTGATCAAGAACTGCTAAATTTTCTTATGGATATTTTTGTACTTGAATTTAATTCCATGTAATACAGGTGCATTCGCTGTAGCTTATCTATTCAGTCTAAATCTCTTATCAAAAATACATAAACAAATACATAAATCTCTTATCAATAAAATACAAAAAATTGACCATAGATTGCAAATAACGCCATGGATAAATGCTAATTTAGGCAAATTAATGATTCTCAAGGAAAAACAGTTTAAAAAACGCCGAAAACGTCGTTGTAATTCAGAAATTGAAACAAAACTAAAAGCTATAAGTAAAGTTATTAAAATCGCTTATAAAAATTCCATGAACAATTTTTACAATGATAATCTCAGTGAGATAAAAGATAATCCAAGAAAAGGATGGACATTCTTGAACCATACTCTGGGTAGGACGGAAAACAAGTCTAATAACATTAAGGAAGCGAATAGTGATGAAATACTTGACGATGGTGAAAAGGCTAATGTATTTAACAATTACTTTATCCAGTCAGTTAAGGACCTGAAAATACAGTCTGAACATATTTCTACTGGCATGTTCAATTCTTTGAGAATTTTGATTCTCCAAAGTAGCAGATTTTATTTCAGATTTACGACAGATAACGAATTAATGAATGTTATATTAAAATTATCTGCCGGAAAAAGTCCAGGATATGACAACATTCCATCTAAAACTGTTTTAGGAACTTGTGATATTATTACACCACATTTGTCAAAGATTTTCAATAATATTATAGTGAGTAGATTATACCCAGACATGCTAAAAATCCATAAGGTGGTCCCCATTCCCGAAGAAAAACATGCAACATCAGTAAATTATTATAGACCAATAGCTATATTGCCTATATTTAACAACATTTTTGAAAGAATAATGCACGACCAATTACTAATGTACCTAGAAAGGCATAATTTTTTAAACGATTATCAGTATGGTTCTAGAAAGGGCTGTGGCACTAAGGAAGCAGCTATAGATGTAGTAAATGTTATATGTAAAGGATTAGATGATAATCATAAGGGAGTTATTGGAGTGTTTTATGATTTCACGAAAACGTTTGACCTAATTGATCACAACATTTTGCTGGAAAAACTAAAATTTTATGAAATTTCTCCACAAGCCATATATCTTTTAGACAGCTACCTTCGGAACCGGAAACAATTTGTATGTTTTAATGGTTGTAAAAGTTCATTACCAGATGTTCAATATGGTGTACCACAGGGTAGTGTACTTGGACCCTTGTTATTTAAAATATATCTTAATGATATAGGAAACCTTGGATTGACAGGAAAACTATTTATGTACGCAGATGACTTATTCCTTATATACCCTTACCAGCACGATACAGTTGCCGGACCGTATATTGAACGTGACGCGTCCTTGATACATGAATTTGTTCAAATAAACAAACTAGTCCTAAATGCCACAAAAACAAAGTTGATACGATTTAAGCCTTATTGTGATCGCAACAACCATTTTTCTATATATATTAATGGTAACATTATCCAAGAAGTCGATTGTGTTCAGTATTTAGATATATTTCTACAAAATAATCTGTGTTGGGACACACACAAAAAACATTTAAAAGACAAGTCAGCTCAAGTAGTAGGTATTTTGTATAATATCACAAAAATAAGTTTAATAGGACAGTGAAACTTTTAATATACGAAACTTTAATTCAAAGTATTTTGAATTATATGGTTGTTTTATATGGGTATAAAAAAAAGTACATAACTGAAATCTTTACAAAGAATTCAAAACAAAGCCTTGAAAGCTGTGGCAAATCTGCCTTTAACATATTCAACACTTTCGCTATACAGAAGCATATTCCCTAGCATTTTACCTGTGCATGGTATTTACCTAATGAAACTTCTTATGTATGTATGTATTCAAATGCTTACACAATATAGGACATCACACCATACGTTTTGCTATCAACCAACAAGTGTTCAATACCAGAAATAGTAGTAACTTGAGGGTAGCAAAGTGTAGACATGAAATTACGAAGCAGAGAATTGAGTATTCGGGTAGCCATGCGTATAATAATTTACCTCAAAATTTAAAAATCGCAAATAATATTCACACATTCAAAAATTTTTTGAA
The DNA here is from genome assembly GCA_019455685.1 of Philornis downsi. Lineage (NCBI taxonomy): Eukaryota > Metazoa > Arthropoda > Insecta > Diptera > Muscidae > Philornis > Philornis downsi. The sequence continues at coordinate 260,703 of JAHXMU010000117.1, read as the reverse complement.
AAATCACTTACTGCAGAATGTTGAAGGAATTCTTGTTTAAACTGTCGTTTGTATACTAAATTTTAAATAATTAAAAAAAAAATTTTTAATAATTTTTCTGTAACATAATTGTAAAAGATATTGAATTTTACTGCCAACTTGTCTCTATAATGTCTATTTTAGACGCTGGGGCGTAACTTGTTAAAACTTGTATTAATATATATATTATTATTCTACAGTATTGTACAGTTTAATAATAAAAATTTGTTGTTGTTAAAAAACAAAAAATTTTGCTATGTAAACAGAATTGCTCTACCATTGATCCAAGAACATCTCCCAGAATAATTTTAACATCATGGCCTGGACAGCGGTCGTATATTTCTTCCCATTGAATTTCTCTTTGCTCTTTCTATCTTTGGCTATTTTTATATCAAGATTATGGAAAAGTGTTTCGCTTTTATGCCGATAATATATATTGGATATCTAACAGAGTTAAATTGCTCTTATTTTGTTCAGATCGTCCATCATACTCTTTGCAAAGTGAAATAAATGATTGTCTTAATAGTATTCTGACATGGACTATCAGAAATTCGTTACAAAATAATCCGTCTAAGACCAAGGCTATTCTTTTTGGTTCTGCCAATTACCTAGAATCAGATCTGGATATATTTTTGGGAACGACAAGGATTGACTTTGTTAGTCATCACAGATGTTTGGGAGTACTTATTGATAGTAAGTTAGCATTTGAAGTTCATATTAATAGTATTCACCGGAGAATATATGGTCTTTTACGTAGGCTTTATTCTGCTGCTGCTTTCTTGCCGCTTACAATAAAATGTAAATTGGCTTATGCTATACTTATGCCTCAGATTTTTTATTGTCTTGAAGTGATATCAGGAACTAATGTTGAAAATCTATCAAGATTGAAGAGAGCTGTGAATATTATTGCACGGTTTGCCTATAATATTCGCAGAAGGCAGCATATTTCCGAACATGTGAAGAAGTTCTTGGGATGTTCTTTTGAGAGGTTTGTACAGTACAGAAATTTATTTTTATTTTACAAAATAGTAAAAAGTGGTATACCGGCTCCTTTATGTAATACCTTCAACTTTTCTCATTCGAGTAGAAGACCTCAGGTAATAATACCAAGAATTTGTAATACCATGTTTGAAAAAATCATTTATAGTACGAATTGCACGAACTTGGAATCAACTACCAAGTAACTTGCGGCTTTTTGCATATTCTAATAATGTTTTCCGATTGAAACTGCTTGACCATGTATCACATACATAATTTTTCTTTTTATATTACTTTTTGCTATACTGGGTATGAATATAATGTTTGATTATTGTCTCCAAGCAGTAGGAAAAGCATCAAACAATTAAGTGCACCTATTGTCTTCGAATTTGTAGTACAATTGTTACTTTTACAGGATATATTTACAACTTAACTATTGCATAATGTTTTTTTTTTTCTATACTTATATTTTTGTGGCTGGGGAGCCAATAACTTTGTAGTTATATTTTAAATAATGTGTATATATATATTAATATTAAATTTATATATAAGTAATAAAAAATTTGCGTTATATTATGGAGTAGCTCAAAATTCCAATTAAAGTTATAATTCCGTATTATAGGATCAAAAACATACATAGTGACAAATTCTAATAAGTGAAGTAGGTCGTCATATTTAAATCATATTTTTCTGCTATTAAGATACATAAACTTTTTTATAACATTAGTATTGGAAAGTTGTATAATGCATTTGTTACTGAATTATGAAGATACGTTGTAATATTGTAATTTTCAAATCGGCCTTCGGGCTTAAAATTACAATCCTGAATAAATAAATAAATAAATAAATTGTGAAACAAAGTGTCTAATTTCCTTGCCTACTAGCAAATTACTTTTAAATTCGTGTCTTTCAAAAGTTACTTGGCTCTGTGCTCAAGTTTTAAACAAAAACGACGGTGTTCATATTTCTAAATGTACCAGAAATATGCGATATTGCTTGTAACAGTTATTGATATAATTTTTCCAAACTCGGATGATTTTTGGGAAAGAGATGTTGTTATCAATCTCTTTTTTTTTTTTTTGCTTGGCAAATGTTTGACATAAAATTATAGCGTCCCAAGTTTCGGCACCATATAGATTGTCATCGGGATACACCACCACATGTAGATAAAATTAAAACATTAGAAAGCGAACTACCTTTCCACTTCCATAATAATCCACCATCGAAAGAATAATTATCCCATTTACCACTGCAATTACTCAGAATGACTACAAGCACATGCTGCCGATGTTTAAATGTTCATCAATATTTTTCTATATTGGTTCCATAACATTTTCCACCAACTTACACAACATTTCATAAAAAATATTATAAATGACAACAACTTTCATTAAATTGCAATTTCTTGTACATCACTCGTACTCTTTTGGCATTCAAGTTTATTAAAAATCTTTTTACTTTTTCTGTTTCGCTTAAACACAGGTATGCCCCAGGATTTATATAATCTATGGTATCCTTATTCCTATCCCTTTGGTGATGTGCTGTGTGTCATGGAAGGTGTCTTGTCGGAAACAGCTGCCAATGCAACGGTATTGACCATAACAGCATTCACAGTGGAACGTTATATAGCCATATGTCATCCGTTTCGGTAAGTAAGCAAAGAACGAACAGCAAAAGAGAGAGAGGGAGGTTAAATAGCTTATTTTCAGGAAGAATAAAATAACAATAACTATTATAAATATATATTGCAGCATTTAGAATCATATAGAACTTGGTCACTTTGTGACTTTTTGTGAACTTTTATCTTTTTTAAAACATTACAGTGTCAGACGAAAATTCTTAAAGGCCTTTAGTATTTAGCCGCACACAGCAGTTCCCTTTTCCTTAGATTTACTACGTTTTATGTCGCTTTAATTCTATTAACCTCACAAAACTTACTTGTTTACCTGCCTGCGAAGTCATAAAATGAAAAAGCTTGAGCAACACAACGTTCAGCATTCACTAAGAAACAGCCCTAAGACAATTTCACATTTGCTGCTAAACATCATTTGTTTATTTATAGTGTAGATTAATAAAGGGTGTCCCAACAATAACGCAATATTTAAATTTGGCGCCATTCGAAGTGTCATTGTTTAACATATGAACAATTGTTATTGTTTGCTAGTAGAAGGTACGAGGTTAGTAAAAATGGAGTGCTACACGAACGAACAAGGCATTCTCATTGTGAAATTGTTTTACCAAAAGGTGAAAGTTTTGTGGCTACAGTTCGATCGCAATTTGGATCAATTTGCGGTCACAATAATGCTCCAAAAGAGTCAACTGTAAAGAGATTAATGGATAAATTTGCCAAAACTGGATCCGTTAGTGATGTAAAGACAACAACGCGCCTTCGACCAGCTCGATCGACCGATCGCAGCCGTACGTGATGATATCGCTCAAACTCCATCCACCTCAATTCGACACCGAGCTCAGCAAATTGGTGTCTCCAAATCCACAATACGGCGAATTTTGACAAAAGATTTGCATCTTCATGCATACAAAGTTCAATTGACTCAGGACAGCGAAGGGAGTTCGTTAATTGGGTATTGGAGAGACAGCATGAAAATGCTTATTTTGCCGATAAAATCATCTTCAGTGACGAGGCCCATTTCCATCTTGATGGCTTAGTCAATAGGCAGAATTGTTGCATTTGGGGTGAGGAAAATCCTCTAGTGATTCACAAGAAGCAAATGCATCCTTAACGTGTCACTGTGTAGTGTGGATTTTGGGCTAGAGGAATCATTGGACCTTTTTTAAATGAAAATGAGGCATGTCAAGCGCAAACAATCAATGGTGTTCGGTATCGTGAAATGATAACCAGGTTTTTTCGTGCCTAGAATTGAAGAAATGAATGTGGAGGACATGTGGTTTCAACAAGACGGCGCCACATGTCCTACAGCCAGAGAAACAATTCAATTGCTGCATCAGTCATTTAAATATTGCGTTCTTGTTGGGACACCCTTTATTTGAGTTTAAACAATTTCTTAAATGAGAATTTTCTTTATGTATGTTTGTTCTCTGGCAGCACAAGCTATGGCACAAAAGTCATTGTCTTAAGTATGGCAGCAATTTCTTCGGTATCAAGGGAATGTAATGTTGTCTGACAGGATAAAAATATGTAATAGCCGCTATTTGTTTTAAATTCATTGCAAATTTGGTAGCATTCCTAAGAACATATGGCAATTCTGTACTCCAATGAACCGAAATTCATCGATAGCCTAATTAGAGACGTGACTATACGCCAGGAATGTGACATGTCTTTGCGAAAGCAAGGGGCTATCTTTAATTACATATTTGCCAACGTTTGCTATTATCTCTGAAAGGTGTAAAGTATGAGCGATATTTGCTTTCATTTTGCAATAAACATTCCTCATACGTGCTGTGATACGATGAATCGAACACTGAATTACAAGAGTTTCCTATACATTACATTTGTTCCGCTATCACCTACCAATGAAAACATTCGAAGCGATTCTTTTCGATTAATTTCCTTAGGTTGCTGCTTGAATTTGTGGTTTTCATATCACGAACAATCACGTGGTTGAGTTAATCGCTGCTTACAGTCATATTCGTGGGTAAAAAGTAATTTATATTGATATGCTTTCCACCAACTGTTAAATTGGACAAGTAATTGCTTTTAGAAACATTTATACACATTAGCAGGACTTGAAATAATATGCAGTAAACAATGGTACAGTGGGCATGCACAATAAAGTATGAGAACAAAATGTTTGCTTGTAACTTTACATCGAAATTAGGTTAATCCCATTAAGCTGATCATTGAGCAAGGAACAGTATTGAAAGTAGTTACTTTTCCTTTGATAATGGCGCGATGTCAAAGTCAAGAAAATTTGACTTTGTAAATCGATGTCGGGCAATATACTTTTGAGGGTGAGGGAAATAAAAGAGTTTCAATGCGATTTCAAGCAATTACATAGTTTTATTGAAAGTTATTCGCAGTGACTTAACTGACGATGTTGTCGTGAAGATGGTTCAGGAAAAAAGAGGACGAGGCCAAGTTATTAACAACCACGAAGACTATCGTCTTGTTTTTAGAGAAGTGACGATTTAAGTTCGAAATTACCATTTTGAATAGTTGCCAGATAGTTAAGGTGATTTAAATGTTTTACACTTGTACAAGTAATAACTACCAAATACATAAAATTCAGTACTTTCATTTCGATTGTACTAATTTAAATTAGAAATTCATTTGCTGAAACATATGAAAAATTATAAATATATATATAATTATAAATATATATATATTGATCTAGTTAATGTCATGGACAGAGCAAGGATGCAGTCGACGGAACAACACTTTACATTATCAATCAAAAAGTTATAAATATGAATGTAGTTTCGATTTTCATTGACTTCTGAAGAAAACGAAAAACCTTAGTGGCACAGTCAAATCAGCAGGGTAATGATTTCATTAGCATTATCATAACATCACAACATCATAACATCATAGTATCATCATTATATTATAACACTATGACATCATGAAATCATAAAATCATAAAATCATAAAATCATAAAATCATAA
>JAHXMU010000117.1:237835-255112 GCA_019455685.1 Philornis downsi | reverse complement strand
TAAAATCATAAAATCATAAAATCATAAAATCATAAAATCATAAAATCTTAAAATCATAAAATCATAAAATCATAAAATCATAAAATCATAAACTCAAAAAATCGTAAAATCATAAGATCATAACATTATAACATCATACCATCATAATAACATCATAACACCATAATATCGTAGCATCATTACATCATAGCATCATAATATCGTACATTATAACATCACAACATCATAACATTATAACATCATTACATCATAATAACATAAGATCATGACATCATATCATCATAAATGGACACCGCTTTTATCGTTCCATTAGATTGCACATATTCCAAAGTTGATTTTCTTGGCAGTTTAAAGTTTGAGAAATGAGATAAAAAGTTATCCTGCCAAATCTGTGTAGCCGCCACTCAAATCAACTATTTATATAAATGGTAAATAATACAATATCTTTCTAAAAGTATAACCAGGTCAATTGACTTAACTCATTGTTAAATAAATACTACAGCGCATAAAACTATAAATGTATGTGCTATTAAAAAATCAATAATGGCCACACTTTGCGTACTTGTTAAAATAATTATCATTGCCTCTCTTACTAGAATTTTTATACGAATTTTCATTTGAAATGTCCCTCCAATGTTTTCCGAAATTGAAACTAAAAATTTCTTTCCATTTTATTGTTGCAGGCAACATACCATGTCGAAGTTATCACGTGCTGTTAAATTTATATTTGCCATCTGGTTGACCGCCTTTGTGCTGGCGCTGCCACAAGCGATGCAATTCTCGGTAGTGCCACAGGATGGAGGAACCGCCTGCACGGTAAGTACAACAACCACTACGAAAGCTCTGACAAAATGTAAAACATGTTTGGTCCTTGGCGGGTGTCTGCATTTTGCATTCGAGCTGAAACCCAATATAGCCAAACGTTTATTTCTCGTGCGGAATTCTCCGCTCAAGTATTACTGCACGTAAATATTTTATAAATTCGCCGAACTCTTGACACTCCTACCTCACACTCCTCCTTTATTTGCAGATAAACAACGATTTCTTTGCCCATGTATTCGCAGTTTCGGGTTTTATATTTTTCGGCGGTCCCATGACTGCCATTTGTGTCTTGTATGTCCTCATTGGGGTTAAGCTAAAGCGCAGCCGTTTATTGCAAGCCGTGCCACGGCGGTATTATGATGTGAGTCGTGGCATCAGTGCCCAAACCAGGGTCATACGGATGTTGAGTAAGTATTAGTCATGAAGCCATAACATAACACATTCAACAATAACACAAACAAAAGATAGTGTAAAACATAGTTTTTAGATGAAGCTAATGCTGCTTAGAGGACGGTTTAGTTGTTGCAAACAGATGTTGGATTTTATGTACGTACTTGTGCTTAGGTAAACTTATCGTTCTCTCTCTTTAGTAAATCCATATGCTGCAGACATTTACACCTCCGCATCGATGCTGCCGCACAAAGCAGTGCGTTGTCGTTGCCAACGAGATGCCAAGAGCGTTTTCCATACATAGCTTTCCGTTTTTGTTTTGTTTTTGATGTGGTATTTTCAATTTTTCGGCTTTGAATTTACATTGCTTTGTTAGGTTTCCTCCATAGACCGAGAGGTATACTTAATTTTCCATTTGCTTCAATGCCATCGCAGATACTTAAATTATATTTGCAGAAAATTTCCAAAATACCGAAATTTGCGAATTTACCGAATATATACGGGATATATAGGGTTATCCCTTTAGTGGTTTTAAAGCCGCCGGTCTGGCAAAGATGTCAGCTGCTAAATGCCAGTCATCTAAGGTGTTATTTGTTTAGTGAAAGGTTTGCTATTTACGATTATAGATTGTTTAATAACCGAAGAACACGTAAAAATATTAGCACAACTAAGTTCCCGCTGTTTTCTTTACAAAAATTCAATTTTGTTATGGAAGTACGTTTACAAATGATTCGTTGAAAGTATTTCCCATATCTAGCTACTACTTTCCCCCATCTTTCTGGCAAAGTTCGAATTCCGTCACGGTAAAACTGTTCATCTTTTGAGGCTGTCCGTGATTCTAGTCATTCCTTGTTGCCGTCATATCAGTGGAACTCCCGGTCCGTGTGCTATCGAACGGAATAAGTAATAATTAAACGGCGCGGATGGGGTAAGATTTCCCATCTCAGCGTTTCCATCTAAGTTTTAACGGGCTTGGCCACATGAGGCCGAGCGTTGTCATGCTGAAGAATCACTTTTTTGTGCCTCTCCGCGTATTCTGATCATTTCTTGTGCTGAGTTCGGCTCAATCGAATTGATTAAAATCGATACCGATCCCCAGTGATGGTTTCGCCTGATTTCAACAGCCCGTAATAAATAACACCTACCTGGCCCCAGCAAATACGGAGTGTAATCTTCGCAGCGTAAATATTCGGCCGAAGCGACGGCGGGTCATGACCGGACCGCCCCCATAACTTTGATTTCTTTGGATTGTTATAATGAATCCATTTTTCATCACCCGTTACAATATGATGAAGAAAACTCTTCCTTTTTTCCCGCCGCTGTCCCTTGTCTTCAACACATAAGGAACCTAAGTCCTTGCTTTTGAATCATTCAGAATGCATGTAATCGCTTGGAAATGGCTTGGCCGGTAACTCCTAATATTGAAGCAAGCTCTACCTGCTTTTGGCACGGATTCCCATCAACCAATACTGTCAATTCAGTGCCTTCGAAGACCTTTCATTTTCCTTCACGCGAACGGTTGTCAACATCAAAAAAACAATGTCGTTAAATCGACGGATCCAATCTCGATACGTTGTTTTATTTAAAGCAGCATCTCCGTAAACGTTTTGAAGCTCTCGATGAGCTTCAGCTGCCGTTTTCTTTAATTAAAAGAAGAAAATCAATCCTCCCGCATACGAAGATTATTTGTCGCAAAATCATACATACTCACACAACCAAAAGAATATGGCGCCAAACGAAAATCACAGCTGTGTTGAGGCGATATGGTAAACCTAAGCTTGGCTCATGATGTTTATGTTATGGCAGGATCTACTACCACTTACAGCTGGCGCCATCTGTTGGCAAACGGCGAGAACAGGGAACAGCGCTTCTAATAGTTAAAACTTACTACAAAAGTGGTGATTCAAACGTGGGCTTTCAATCGAACAAACGTTTTTTTTTCAACGATAAAGCTCATTTCTCACTCGCTGGTTACGCCAACAAGCAAAATTGTCGCATATGGGGCTCGGGGAATCCAGAAGCGATTGTAGAAAAGCCATTGCATCCGGAAAAAGTGACTGTTTGGTGCGCATTATGATCTGGAGGTGTCATTGGGCCGTAATTTATTGAAAATGACGCTGGAGGAACCTCAAAAGGATACACTGCTACATCCAATCCAGAGGCGATTATTTCGTACATAATGCCAAGGTCCAATCATTATAATGAAATAAAAGTTTCATGGAAGTCATAGATTTATATGCGTTTTATTTACCTTCACTTGAAACCGAAACATTGATAACCATATATTTATTTTACCTACAAGGGCCATTCATTCTAGTACCTCAAGTACAAATATGTTAGCGGGCATTTGATCAAACGATATTCTACAATAACAATACAATAAAACGATACCATAACCTACAGATTATCTGATTTTAACAAAAAAATTTTGGGGAACCGCTTTGGTCAAGGCGTTCAGCAATTTAATATGCAATTTAATATTTTGCTACTGTATTTAAAGTTGCTATGTATGAAATTTAATCAAACAATTTCAGATATGATGCCAATAGGACTAAATTTAGAATAATTCAACAAATGCAGAAGTTCCAATTTAGAGTTAAAAAAAATGACAAATTTTCGGGTAAAATTAGTAGCTCAATAAAATCACGGTGACACAGACTTAATTAATAGATTTGTTCCAGTATAGTAAAAGCAAAACTGGAGTAAATGTGAAAAAATTGTTTGTAATGGGAAAAGTTATACAGTTCTGAACTAGACGTCCAAATTTTCCTTACTTTTTTTAAATTTGTTTATAATTTTTATCGGTTTTGCTGCAAGAGAATAACTCACCAGGACCTGCGAAAGCTTGGTTGGCAGTTTTTTAAGTATCCACCTTATAGTCTCGAACTGGCGCCAAATGATTACCAATTATTAATAGTATGAAATGATTTTACCGGTGAAAAATCACCTCAAAAAAACTTGAGAAGATCAATTGTTCCAGTACTTTACTAATAGAGCCTCAATCACAGAGACGCCATGAAATTACCTTTAAAATTACAACAGGCTATCGTACAAAATTATACATATTTGACCTGAATAGGATCATTCTAATTACCCTAAATAAAGACTTCGATGGTATGCAAAAATAATGGTTTTGTTTTTACTTTAATTGCTTTACAGAAAAGCAGCAGAAAATTAATAAATAAATAATAATCATAAATAATGGAAAATTGCAAAACCTGTGTAAAGTCGCTTTTTTTTATGTTAAAGAATATTTAATTTTTTTAACACTAGTTGAAACCGCTGCAAAAAAGAAATCGCTTTCAGTTCCTACTCTAATTCCTGTGAAATATGTTCAACTCCGTCCGACTCATAACATTAAAATACCGATTAGGAAATAAAACATTATTTAATGTGAACCCACTTTTATACGCAAAACATGCCAGGAAAAAGATAATTTTTATTTATTTATATTTAATAATTTTAATTTTAAAGAATATTTAAATTTTATAACTCTAAGTTGAAACCGTTGCAGAAAATCACTTTCAGTTCCTACTCCAATTCCTGTGAGATCTGCTGAACTCCGACTCATAACATTAAAGTCCCGATTGGGGGAAAAAATATTATTTAATGTGAGCTAAAAGTGAGCGTAAAATATGCCAGGAAGAAAATAATATTTATTAAAATAAAACATATTGCAATTATTTCAAAATATAACATTTACAAAATTGGGAACCTTTCAGAATTACTTAACTTTGACTCATTAATCATATTTTGTCTATTTGAGCTCCATATGTGCTGGCAGCATGTTGACACATTAAATTCCCAATAAAAGCTTCACAACTGCCTCGCATCGACATCGTTACTGTCGCTGTCATTAGCTGTCATTCAAAGAATTTTCCAATATACACCCATGCCTCAATACATTAATATTATTTTGTTTCACGGTAACATTTTCTTGCTCTAAGCTTTGAAGAGAATTTAATAGGTACTACTTGACACCCTCCATAAGCAAACATCATTCAAATATATTGCACGTGTTTCTGTAAAAGAAACTTACACACCAGATATCACTGTTTGTACAAAGGATTTGCACAAAATCAGGAAACATGTCGTACAAGTAAAAAATCCAAAGCAATCTTTGTAACATATATGTTGTTGACATGTCAAGAATTTCACGTCAATTTGCACGTCGAATGTAATTCCAATGCTTATACAATAAAGCATAATAAATCCGCTTGTATGTTACAGCACTCAAGGCTTTGCTAGGGATACGCTAAAGAATTTCACAGGAATGTCCAGCACGCTGGCTGTATTTGGAAGTTGCAATTATTAATTTGTTATCCTTTTTTTTTTTTTTTTTTTTGAATTTTTTAGAATTTTTGTCTACGCGCCAGATAGTTTCTATAGAAATTGATAAGCAAATTATCTTTTCATGCAATACTAACTATAATAATTATTAAGATTGAAACATATGGCAAAAAGTTCAAAATATTGAAAAACGTTGTTTGAAATATATTCAAACTACTAGCAAAATATTTTTTAAACCGAACTTTAAAGATTAACAAAAACGATATTTTTTTCAAACGCAATGGCAGTTTATTGTGCTCAATAGTTCCTGCAAATGTTCCACAAAGCATTGCCAATATTAGCAAACAAAAAACATGCTTGACGAATTTCCTTTTGTGTACAACATAAGTTAAAGATTTCGACTTCAACTCTTATAAGATATCCACAAACAAAATTAGGAGTTTGGCCGCAGAGGACAGCTCATATTACATAATTTCCTACCAATTTCACAAAACACATAGCAAAATATCTCTTAAAATCAACCCAATGTTGGTCACCGTTTGCTCCAGCTCACCACGATTCGAGAACAGCTCAGTATATAATTCCCTGCCAACCTCACAAAACACATAGCGAAATCTCTCTTAAAATCAACCCAATGTTGGTCATCGTTTGCTGCAGCTCAGCACGATTCGAAAACAGCTCATAGTAGATGATTCCCTGCCAACCTCACAAAACACACAAAAAAATCTCTCTTAAAATCAATCCAGTGTTGGTCACCGATTGCCCCAGTTGATTTTATTACCCACTTTTCATCACCAATCATCATTCGCTTCAAAAATCGGTCGATTTTGTTGCTATTGATCGACGATTCGCAAATAGAAATTCGGTCTATGACTCTTGTGGCATCCATACATCTAGCTTCATTTTGTATCCATTTTCCAATAACTGCATTACTTAAGTGCTGCAATAAATTAGCTTAATATCATTAATAGACGACAGAGAGACACCAGAGTTATTTCAATTCATTAAGTTTTTAAGGAACCGCCCTGAGCGCAGGCGCAGCTATTAAAAAATCAAAAAAAAAATTAAATTTTTTTCTAGAAAAATAGGTAGTCATTAAATTCTGTATGCGAATGGAACGAATTCGCACGCTCACCTTTCTGATCGCCCACGATGTTATGGCCACCAAGAGTCGTGACTGGAACTAATTGGTGCAGTAAGAAGAAAAAAAAGGTTGACAAATGTGCCATTTATTCGTTTAACTAAAAACAATATAGGATAGATATTCGATTCGATGCGGGAAGGAATCACTTTACTTTATATTCATTCGTAAAGAAAACGCCTTAACTGTGCTCGCCGCTATTAAATAGCGTTGTAAAGCGATTTTTGACAGAAAATATGATAAACCATATATTATGTTTGAGGAAAAATCTTTTTGATACACGCATTTACTTGACATTGAGTGACAATCCATGATGACCGTACATGAGACACTTGTCAATCTTTTTTGTTTTACTTTTACTTTGCCAATGCTGCCAGCACTAGCTAAGCTCGCATCGACGTTATCATTTTTCGATTGCTAAAGAATTTCTTCACTTTTTATTTAACCAATCCTTTCCCAACGCTATAAGCCGAACAAACTTTTACTTTGCCAATGCTGCCTGCATTGGCTAAGCTCGCATCGACGTTATCATTTTTCGTTTGGTAAAGAATTTCTTCACTTTTCATTTAGCCAATGCTTTCCCAGCGCTATAAGTGATGGCCGGACAAACCGGCTTAAGTGTTTTCAATATGGGATTGAAGAAGTAAACTAATTTTTGAATATCTTACGTTCCACTAAAACCTGTACAAGTTTCTAATATTTTTTGGCAACTCTTTTCTCGCCAAAATATTTCTTTTTTTTAATTATTCTCAAAACTGAATACACATTTTTATACGAGAATCTCTTTAAGTTTTAAAGTGTTGCAAATCTACTCTGAGGTCATTTTGTACTACATCTTAGATTTCTTGGAAAAAAAATCTTTCTCTACTTTTCCATTGCCCATTTTTTGGACAATGTAAAACATCAACAGCCGTAGGTCATTCCAGGTAATATAAAACTCCGCAATGTGCCCATTTTCGCATGATAAATCCTTCCAAAACTCATATTTTATTACTGCCTCCATCAATACATTTATTGCTGTTTCATTTTTACGAGATTTTCCCTATTTGATTATGTCTTTTTATGTAGCAAAAAAATAAATCATTCCTCCTAACCGCCAGAAATACCACAAAGGTACAAGAGGTTTGTCCAAACTATGAAATGATATGGCAACCAAAGACACGTGCTAACAAAATAAACAAAGATAGGTCTTCTCCTCGTCTTCGCTTCGCCCGTACCAGCAAAAGTGATGGTCTTTTATTTTCCTTTCTGCTCACATTCATTATATGGAGGAAACCAAAAGTGTTTTATAGTGTTGCTGGATTTGCTATTTACTGCTATCGCGCAAAGAGATATCATGCGAGACGTTGCCTCCTTATTTGTTTGGCTAGACAAAGAATCAAAACTTAGCATCATTTCTCAAATTTCATAAAAATAAATAAACCATACAGAAAGCATGCGAATAATGCTTATTATGGGCATTTTGTAAAAAAGAATGTTCATTCATTGTGATTATTACATTACGGGTATTAATTACGTTACTGGACATTTAAGGTGATTTTAATTTAAAAAAAAAACTATAAGAAAACTTGATGCTGTAACTAAATGAACGAATTAATAAATTTGAAAAATGTTTTCTGTTTCAAAATATAAATCAATTGTAATTAAAAATTTTGAACCAAGTCTTCCGCCATAAATTCGATGGGCTTCGCAGCATAAGACGACTACAGTTCCTTTAGAAGAGCCAAGTTTTTAAGGCCATATCAAATATTTTTATGACTACTTTTAGAAGAAATGCAAAAGAATAAAGCACTTGGAATTCTTTTCAATATAGGATTAAGAGTGGTTAATCACTTCGGTTAAATCGCCATCTAAGTAATAAAACCCGTCACTTTAAGGAAAAAATCGTATGAATGTTGGAAAACCAATGGTAAAAATTCAACTCTTCAACTCTGAATAGATTTTGTTTTCAAATCGAATAGTTTTCTGTCATAGGACCAATTTTGTCCACTTCAAATCCAAAGTGTCAAAGTCAAAGTGTGGTCGAATATTTTACTGTCGTAAATCGATATAGTTCAACTTAGGTATGTAGATATTTTGGATGGCGTTAATGACGATGTCAAAAAATTAAAAAAAAAATTCCAAAAAGTACATACCAGTAAAATAAGATAATCATGATTATTAACATCACATACATATATCATATATTCACCAACAAAATTATTCGTCATAAGCAGGAATAAGTGGTAATCATTTGATACTAGGTGAGGACTATTAGGCGTATTCGTAAAAAAAACTCTCAACCAAGTTTCCAGAGCTTCTGCCGAGTAAACATCGATATGTGTTGTCCAGCTTTGTCTTGATCGAATACAATTTCTCTCCTCTTGACCAAAGCTAACAGCTGATGAATTGTTAAAAATATAGATCCGGATGGATGATCTCCCGCCACTCTCACAAAACATACAGCAAAATCTCTCTTAAAATCAACCCAGTGTTGGTCATCGTTTGCTGCAGCTCAGTGCGATTCGAGAACACCTCATAATAGATGGTTCCCTGCCAATCTCACAAAACAGACAGCAAAATCTCTCTTAAAATCAACCCAGTGTTGGTCACCGTTTGCTGCAGCTCACCGCGATTCAAGAACAGCTCATAGTGTATGATTCCTGCCAATCTCACAAAACACATAGCAAAATATCTCTTAAAATCAATCCAGTGTTGGTCACCGTTTGCTCCAGCTCATTGCGATTCGAGTGCAGCTCATACTAGATGATTCTTTGCCAATCACACAAAACACACAGAAAAATCTCTCTTACAATCAACCTAGTTTTGGTCGCCGTTTACTCCAGCTCACCGCGATTCGAGAACAGCTCATAGTAAATGGTTCCCTGTCAATCTCACAAAACACACAGCAAAATCTCTCTTAAAATCAATCCAGTGTTGGTCACCGTTTGCTTCAGCTCTCCGCTATTCGACCACGACCACATTTTCACGTGACGTTGTTGTAAGTCACCCACTTTTCATCACCAATCATCATTCGCTTCAGAAATTGATCAATTTTGTTGCTATTGGCCAACGATTCGCAAATAGAAATTCGATCCATGGCTCTTGTGGCACCCATAAATCGAGCTTCATATTGTATCCAGCCTTATTCAAGTGGTTCCAAACTTTTTTCATGCAATGTTTAGCTTTTATCGACATTTTCAATAATTGGCCTCCCAGAGCGCAGTGTATCTTTGACGTTAAAATTAACAAAATCGAGGAAAATTGTTCATGATTTTCCCTTGCAGTATCTGAACCATGGACAATATTCACACTTTCAGCCTGCTGTTTTGCGTTTTTAATCTTCATCAAAGAAAAACTGTAAAATATGTCCTATTTTCTCTTTGCTGGAGTCCATTTAGTCGCTCGCTCAAACAATGCTAAGTCAAGCAATTACAAAATTATCCGACTTATTTTCTAAGCACAAAATGTTATGTTTCTAATGACATCTACCGTAATCCGATCACTGTTATACAACGCGAGATATAGATTTCTAAAGCCATCTATCGAAGAAACACGAATTGTCACTGCAAATGGACAAAATCGTCATGTTATGTACCATCTTATCTGGTGACAAGTCAGGAAATCACCAGAAGTGGGTGAAATCGATACAAAGTGAAGAAATACACGAACAAGAACAGAAAAATATGAACTTTTCTACAACTTTTTCATCCGACCGCTTTTTTTTAGTATATATTTTTCTTAAATAGGTAAAGGTTTTCCAACTATATTTTCGATTATTTCGATTTCAAGTAAAGTCAAATAAAACACACATAAAACTATGATTTTGATGGAACTTTCATTTCGTTATAATGCTTGGATCTTGCCATTATGTACGAAATACAATGTCATTTAAATAACCGTCTCTGTATTGGTTGCAGCAGTGAATCCTTTTGGGGTTGGAAAAAATATAGCTCAATGACATGTCCAGACCATAATGCGCAACAAACAGTCACTTTTCCGAATGCAATGACTTTCACGCAATCACTTCAGGGTTCTCCGAGCCCCATATATGACGATTTTGCCTGTTGACATAACCACCGAGTGAGAAATGAGCTTCATCGCCAAACATCAATTTTATTCGATTGAAATCCTATGTTTAAATCACCACTTTTGTATAAAGTTTTAACTATTTTTAAATCTTAAATCTTCTTCTGTTGTTAAATATTCGTAAATGATAAACCCTTCACTAAATAAATAATACTTCAGATGACAGGCATTTAACAGCTGACAGCCTTGCCAGACCGGCGGTTTTGAAACCACTAAATAAATAACAAATGTGCGATGAGTCGGTGTATATTTTGAGGCGCACTTAATTACAGGTTCCGCAAGGACAAAATTCGTGTAACTACAAAAAGTAGCCTGTAGACGTCAACTTTGAAAAACGTCTGACATTTATATCGTTTTGTTTGAAAATTAAAATTAATATATAGTGGCAAATGAGAGATAAGGAATAAAATCCTCCTAGTTTGCAAACATTTGGGAAGAACGCCGGAGCTATGAATGCATTTGATGAAATGTAAAGAAAAAAGCAAGTCGATACATTAAAAAAGACACATATTCTTGGTAAATCGTCCACAATTCTGTGAATTGTAATCTCCCAATGAAGGGTGTAGTACATATTTTAACGCCTGTTTCACTTTGCACCTGGCCACTTCTTTTTAATGGGGAATAATATTTCATTCAATGTACGTTTTTTCTGCTAGTAAGGATCAACATGCTTGCTTTTAAATGGATTTTCTTCAAAATATTTTACTGAGTTGTAAACGAGCAATAATTGCAAACTATTATCAACTTCGCACGATGAGTTCTTGAAAACAATAACCAAAAGAAAAGAAGTCTTTAGTATTTATAGATCATCGTTATTGAATCTCTCACCATATCAAATCCCTGTCGTAAAATAATGTTAGCCTGTGTAAACAGAATCCTTCCGCACACGAGCTAACAAGTCGAAAAATGAATTTTGATTATTAACCGAAGCTGGAAATCGAGCCTTGCCTTGCCTTGCCTCTAGGATAATTATTGAGCACTCTTTGATATTTATATCGTAGATCATCGTTATTGAGTCACTCATAATCCATCCTTCGTCATATCAAATCCCTGCCGTAAAATAATCTTAGCCTGTGTAAGCAGAGTCAGTATCAAAATTACTTACAGTTTTGATGTAAATACTGAAATCGGTATAAAAACTGCTTTATGAATTAGTTTTTTATATAATTGGAATATAAATTTTTGAAATGTGAGAAGGAGCCTGGAATTCTAAATGTTACATTTCACTCGCACATGAGCTAACAAATCGAAAAATTAATGTTGATTATTAACCGGTGCTAAAAAATCGAGCGTATACCCAGTAACCAGATCTATTTCGACTTTTCTAAGATAATTATTGAGCACTGTCACCCTATCACACTTCGATTTCGCGTCTCTCTTGATGCAAGCTTCTCCATAGCAGTCGTCTAGTCCTTATAACAAAAATAATATTTCTAATTTTCCACCTCATTTCTGGAAAGTATGTATAGGGTGTCCCAACAGGAACGCAAGACAGTCAATGGTCTTCGGTATCGTGAAATGATAACCAGTTTTTTCGTGTCTAGAATTGAAGAATAGAATGTGGAGGGCATTTGGTTTCAACAAGACGGCACCACATGTCATACAGCCAGAGAAACAATTCAATTGCTACATCAGTAATTTCCCAGTCGTGTTATTTCGCGTTTTGGAGACCAGAATTGGCCGCCTAGATCGTGCGCTTTAACCCCATTAGACTTTTTTCTCTCGGGTTTTTTGAAGTCGATGCGAATAAGCCGACGACGACTCAAGTCTTAAAAGAGGAAATTGGATACTGCATTAATACCGCAGCATTTATGTAAAACGGTCATTGAAAATTTCATTAAAAGATCGCGTGTGTTGTTCCATACATAACCTCATTCTGTCTACTTTACGATATAATAAAGTTTCACGACTTTTTTTTAAAATATCAGTGCTTTATTTAAAATTAAAATCTTGCGTTCTTGTTGGGACACCCTTTAATATTAAGAATCACTTTCTCTCCTTTCGCATCTGTAAATTGTACTCAGTCATTTGTTGTGCATGAAATTTAAAGTTTTAATTCAATTGTTCTAATTAGTATCAATATTATATCATATTTCCCATGGAAAAACAAATGAAAATTAATTCCCATTTCAATTTCGTTACGATGTACGTCTTTGTGTTTAAATTACACTACATTTGCAAGTATGCGTAGTTTTTTTTTTCGTTCTCACTCAAAATTATTCCACATAATTGGCAGTGGTTATTTTGTTCCCATACACAGTCATAGCGTAAATCTGTCTGTTTGCTCTTATTTCCAATTAACATGACAACATAGAAAACTGCGATTGCAAACAAAATATCGTCCAAAAAATTTTTTGCTTTATGTACAGGGATATTCATTTAGTGGTTTCTAAACCGCCGGTGTGGCAAGGCTGTCAGCTGTTAAATACCTATCTTCTGAAGTGTTATTTATTTAGTGAAAAGTTTGCAATTTACGCGTAAAAATACTTCAAATCTACTACAAAAGTGGTGATTCAAACGTGGGTACTTTTCGTACATTACGGGGTGATTATGGTCGCCAATATTATAATGAAATTTGAAGAAACTGGAAGCGTTACAGATGTGATCAGGCCTGGCCATCATCGCAATGTACACACTGCTGAAAATATCACCTCTGTTAGTGAAAGTGTAGCAGGTATTTCGAATTTCAATGCAGAGCCCTATGGCCGTATGATAACCGACTTTTGTTTGGCCTGCAATTGAAAATTATGAACTAGACGATATGTGGTTTCAGCAAAACGGTGCCACGAGTCACACTACACGACCGATTTAAACTTTATTGCGTGACAAATTTTCAGAAAGCTTAATTTCACGTTTTAGCGACGTTAATTGGCCACCGAGATTATGCAATTTGACGTCGTTAGACCTTTTTCTTTGAGGCTACGTCAAAGACTGTGTTTACGCGGAAAATTCTCAAACGTTGGAGTATTCGAAAATCAACATTCGTCAACCTATCGCCGAGATATCGTCCGAAATGTATGAAAAAATAATCGAAAATTATCTCAAAAGGATCTACTACTGAAACCAATCTAGAAATGATCATTTAAATGGCATTGTATTTCTTATATTATGGCAAGGTCCAAGCATTATAATCACATAAAAGTTTCATCGAAGTAGTGTTTTATTTATTTTGAAACCGCAAAATGAATGACCCGGTATATGAAAAATTCATTTTTGTATTTACTTTCGCCATTATTCAACCAATAAAAATATGAAATATTTTTCACATGACTGATTGTTTACCAAAAGTTTACTGATTTTTTGTGCAATCATCAGTTATATCTCGTTTCAACAACTTTTTCATCATATAAACTTTTTTGTTTTCACTTTCTCTTTGTCCTTCGTTGTGTCGATAAACACTGACCTTTAATTTGAAAACAAAATATACAAAGTAAGTCGTTAATAGTACTCACACATTTTGTGAGAAAACAGCATCGTATACAGAAATTCATTTGACATTTTCGTTAAGAAATGTTTAAGCTAACTTTCACTTAGGGGAGTTCTACTGAAATATTAAATTCATATGATATTAATGCGCAAAACATTTGTAAATTCCCTAAAATCGACACATAGATTTAAACAAAATTTCATCACACAAATAAGTAAGATATCAAAGCATAAAACAATTGAATACTTTCCTCCGACAGTGGAGTATCGATAATATCCATCCCTGCAAATGTTTTGCTACATGTAGATTGGATGTCAATGTGACACCTATCGATTGAGCACTTTTGCTTACTTATGTAAATTCAATCTGCTGACATGGATTGATGTAATCATTTTGGTAATGAAATTACAGAACGTACGTGATATTCATAATATTTGTATTTGGTGACGCGTGTAGTTATGACATTTCCATCTAAATTATGGTAATACATTCGGCTGTAGGCGAAATGGCGGTAAAATCGTTTATTTAAATGTTGTCAAGAATAAAAAACACGAATATTACAGCCAAAATAAGGGTGTAATAATTTTCGAAACACAATATATTGGTTGATAATTGGGCCAAGAATGAGGGTATTTATATTCGCAGACGTTGGCATTTCAATCAAAGAAAATCACTGTTTTATTTACAAACAAAAAATAGTTTAGAATTGATGTAGTTAATCAATCGATTTTATACATCCTCTGTTTTATGACCCAGACATAAGGCATGCCCTCATAGAAAGTTTTACGTTTAAGAAAACTAATGTCGCCAACATTTGTCTTGCAAAAATATGGTAAAATTTGAAAAAAAAAAAAAAACATCCACCGTTAACATCTCAGTCTTACTTTGGTTCAATTTTTCCCGTGATTTACATATTCTTCTGCCTTGTAAATTTATTGACAAAAGAACAGATTTTTAGATTCTCTATAACAATTAAAAAAAACTGAAAAAATTTGTATTCACCTAAACCCTTGGAAGTGTTAACCGAAAATCTTTAGAATGAAGAATTTTCGAAAATAAAGCTAAGCTATTTTTTAGGTGAATTATTATGTCTTCTTAATGGCTACAAGTTAACAAACTGTGTAGCAAAATAGTACAAAAACAGCTGCCACAAGTTAGCTTTGCTTGATATTTGTTGTCTAAAATACATTCTTCTTCTCAACAGAATCAATATTATGTCCAATATTTCACCGTTTTGAAAGGGGCGACATACATTTCAGATAAAATCAAAAATATTTCTAATCCGACCTCCTTGATTTTTCACAATTAATTTATGTATCCGTTATCCATTTACAATTATTTCTAGTGGTTTCATTATTCATTTAGTGGCTTCTAAACCACCGGTCTGGCAAGCCTGTCAGCTGTTAAGTACCTGTCATCAGAAGTGTTATATGATCAGTGAAAGGTTTGTTATTTCCGAATATGGGCGATCCATATTAACAACCGAAGAATGCGTAAAAATAGTTAAAACCTACTATAAAAATGGTGATTCGAACGTGAGCTTTCGATCGAATAAAATTTTTCAACGATGAAGCTCATTTCTCACTCGGTGGTTACGACAACAATCAAAATTGTCGCATATGGGTCTCGGAGAATTGCCGAAGTGATTATGGAAAATCCTTTGCATATTATTTCGAAAATGACGCTGGATGAACCTCAAACACAGCTAAGAAAATCCACAAAATGGTAACGGATGGCCACTGGTTGAAGGTGTGTGAGCTAGCTGAAATAATAGGCATTTCAAAAAGTACTATACAAGTACATCGTAGATTGACCGAAGATTTGCAAATGGGAAAGCTGTGCGCAATATGGTAGCCGCTCTTGCTTTCAATAGGGCAAAAACAGCATCGTGAAGATGTTTCACTATAGGTAGAGTATTTGACGACGTTTCACCGCAATAAAGCCGAATTTTTGCGCCGATTTATAACCATGGATGAGACATGGGCCCACCACTTCACAGATGAGACGAAGGAACAGTCAAAGCAGTGGACTGGAATGGTAGAATCTTGTCCAAAGAAGACAAAGGCGGTTCTGTCTGCAGGCAACGCCATGGCGTCTGTTTTTTCCTTTTTTTTTTTTTGGAATGCACATGGAATTATTTTTATCGATTATCTTCAGAAAGGAAAAACCATTAACGGTGAATATTATGCTAATTTATTGAAGCGTTTAGGTGATAAAATTATGGGGGAAACCCCACTTTTGGCGAAAAAGAAAGTGTCATTTCATCAAGATAATGCTCCAGTTTACACATCCACTATTGTGATGACCAAAATTAATTAATTAAAGTACGAATTACTTCATCACACACCTTATTCGCCAGATTTAGCTCCTTCGGACCTATTCCTTTTCGGATCTATTTCCAAACTTGAAGATATGGCTCGGCGGTAAAAGATTTGCCAACAATGAAGAGGTGGAATCTGCGGTTGATGGTTATTTGAAGGAGTTTGACGGTTCTTACTATAAACAGCCTATAGAAGCTATTGGTTACAGCTGAAAAAAATGTATCGAGCTAAAAGGAGATTATGTTGAAAAGTAAAGAAAAATTTTCCCAACTTTTTTGAGTCTTCTTTGTTAGGTCGGCTAGTTTTGGGACCGCTCCCATAAGTTTATTAATGTTTCAACTATTGCTGTATGAAATTGCATCAACATTAGACAGGACCTTTAGGATTGGCAGATTTATTTCTCATCTATTACAAAAAAATATAATTTCAATAAATTTCCGTTTTTCGAAATTTTTTCTTCATTTTGGTACTTTAATCCATATTTAAATTTTCAATTAAATATTGGACATATACATATATACTATATATCAGGGACCTTCACGAAAGTTTCGGTTTTAAAATTTGAAACTTATTTAAAGTAAATTAGAATATTGTTTCTCATTCATATTTGAAACAACAACTCCCTTCTTCATTGATTTTGTTTTTTATCTTAAATGAAATTATCAACACTTGGTTTTTCTTTTTTATTTGATTTATAACCGTATTTGGTTGGGGAATATAAACTTTGCTATTAACATTTGAATTTATATCGTTTTTAACCTAATTTTATTATTATTATTATTATTATTATTATTATTATTATTATTATTATTTTTTAA
>JAHXMU010000117.1:217176-237435 GCA_019455685.1 Philornis downsi | reverse complement strand
ACAATTTTGATTCTTATGCCGAAATCAGAATAAAAACTTTGCATATTTTTTATTTACATTCTAGAACCTGGAACAAATCAAAACTATTTTAGAATTTAAATTCATTAGTTCATTAATTTCATAATTAATACCGATTTTTCTTTAATTTACCATTAAAATCTAACAATGGAATACCTATTTCATAAAGAAAAGTTCACAGCTTTTACAGTGAACGACTTTCGTCCGTTTCTATGTAGACTTGAGTGGACAAGGAACAAACAAAATACAGTGTTAGGGCAAACTTTCGTTGTGGGAATCAATGTTATGGAAGGCGATGGCGTATATTTTGTATATTTTGTCATAAAACTTAATCTTGAATTAATTATTTTATGCTGCTAAGGGACTGCATTAAAAAATATGTGATCTGCCATCTAATAATAATAATATGCCAAGACAAGTCCTTGCATAAGCAATCTTAAAGCCTTTCTCTCCACACGTCTACCATTTAACATTACATACCATAAAGAGCATTTAGCCAAAAAACAAACACTATTAAGTGATGAAAAAACCCCCATTATTTCACACCAGTTTCCAAAATGCCAGTGCACATAACTGGAAAAAAAAAACGCCTCCGCAAATTGCCTTGAAAAAGTAAAATAAATTGCTTGTGCACTTCGCTAATTAAATTCTCTGGAGGGTAGACAACGGCGAATTATTATTATTTTTTTTTTTTTTTTTTTTTTGCCAAGTAACTCTAGGTAGATTTATTTTCACATTACGACGCAAGTAAGCCTTAGCTTTAAAACAATATCGGATTTTCATTTCTAAGCAAAAGAAAAACGTTTTCTTTATTCTCAATATCACGATACGAAGTCTTGCACATTAAAGTGAAACCATTCCACTGGCCACGTTAAAAAGAAGTAACAACCTCAAGGGAATCGCATGAAATCAGCCAATTTAAGTAATGCTCAAATCTACGGTAGGCTCCCCCATTCTTCACAAAGAAAAGTAACACTCACAATACTTGGAAGAGACATACGTATGCGCACACATACATACTCGTATGTGGTTAATACGTCTACCATTTTCACTAACATTGTAGGGGTAGGTGGCTCTACACGAAATTGAATGACTTAAGCCAATTTGTTATGGTAAACAAAGCAGGCACTAGAGTTCCCCACGGGTGGATGCTACGTATAGTTCGGTGTCAAGATTATTTAACCTGATTCAATATTTGAACACATCAATCACCGTATTAATCAATATGTTCGGTTGCGGGCCGTTATGACTTTTGATGGAGTAGAAAAAGTTTAATTAAATAAAAAGTGAAGGCGAAGTGGGCTAAACAAACTGGTGATTATTCTGTGCGTATGCAAATCTGTGCAGTTTAAACATGAACAATTTTTATTGTATTGTATTTATATGTATTAAACATCTCGTAAACAATAAAAATTGTTCATGAAATTAGAGATTTTCGTGGAAGACATTGAAGGCAGTTCAAGTACAAATTTTCCCTTCTGATAGATATAATAATTACAAACAAATTTATTTCTAATTCATCACTTATAAAAATTCAGAAAGAACATTATATTTCTATACAATATTTCCAAAGTTTATTCCAAAAACCTTTCATTTCTGTTTTCACTTCATGAAATTCTTTAAAAGTACATCAAAAGTTTAATTCATATCTATAATCAAACTATTTATCTTATAACTATTACAAGGGGACATTCCCCACCACTTCCCAAATGAACAATGGACTCTAAAATTTTCTATCGGATAGAAATATTTTCCATTGTGAATATATTACATTAGTGGTACTCCAATAAAATTGAACTTGTCGGTGTCCTCTTTCAATATTTTCCCTTTCAATGCTCTTTTAACCAATTTTATTCTTCAGTTCATATCTTACTGAGTGGTGAATATATTATTCGGCAAAAATCAACAACCTGGCAACTGTTTGCACTGTTTTCCGCGGTGTACCTTAGACCGCTTAGCAAGATATAAACTTAAGATAAGGTCAGATAAATAGACCTCAGACCACTCTTTTAGCAAAAACTCTTAAACATTAATGATCGTCGAGTAATTATAAGATCTAACTTTAGTTTTAATTCTAAATTCATTTCTAGATTTTTAGTTGATTTGAATTTCGATTTTACCTGTTATGAACATTAGCGCCACGCTGAATTCAGGCAAAACACAATTGTAGGAAATATTTAAATATAAAAATCAGAAATATTTGAATATAAAAATTATGTGCACATTCATGGTTATCCGTTTAGTGGTTTCAAAATCGCCAATATGGCAAGTCTGTCAGTTGTTAAATACCTGTCATCTGAAGTGTTAATTAGTTAGTGGAAGATCACACAAAATTTGTTTAAAATAGTTATTACAAAAGTGGTGATTCAAACCTCCATCCAACGGTAAATTGCGCTGGTTGTAGGCATAGGGTTATCCATTTAGTGGTTTCAAAATCGCCGGTCTAACAAGGCTGTTAGCTGTTAAATATCTGTCATCTGAAGTGTTATTTATTTAGTGAAAGGTTTGCCATTTACGAATATGGATCGTTTAACAACCGAAGAACGTGGAAAAATAGTTGAAACTTACTATAAAATTGGCGATTCAAACGTGGGCTTTCAATCGAACTAAATTTTCTTGAGCGATGAAGCTCATTTCACACTCAATAGTCACATTGGCAAGCAAAATTATCGCATGTGAAGTTTGGAAAAATGATTGGAGAAATGAATGAAATGATTGCGGAAAATGCTAAGAAAAAGACAGAAAATAACAAATGAAAATGACGCTGGAAAACCCCAAAAGGATCCATTACTGCAACTCATGCAGAGGCGGTCATTTAAATGTCATTATAATGAAATAAAAGTTTCATCGAAATCAAAGCTCTGTATGTGTTTTTTTTTTACTTTGTTTGTAAAACCGAAAAATGCATATATTTTAGATTTCAGCGTTACCGTCATCCAAGTTTTCTTCATTGAATTTATAAAAATTTATATTAAAAAAATTTGGATTGTGCTCCAAATAAGTGTTTATTTGGTCAGAGCACTACACGCCATAACATATCTTTTATAGTATTGCACAAAATTTGGTTAAATCTGGCACACTTCAAGCATTTGGAGAATATCGGCCAGAAACTGAAAATGGATTGCATAGCAATTGATATGATGAATGGATAGCAATTGATAATTAAACGAATTCAGTCATTCCTCTCTAATTTCTAATCAATAGACTGCAGTTGCACTGTATTGCCTTACAATGCTGGCCACCATAATCAGCCCTTTCGGGCGCTACCCATACAAATTGACCGATTTGGCAAAAATCAATGTTTTCCTGCTATGTTACGAAGTGAAAAGATTCTAAAAGTTATAATTTTGCTTGCAGTTTTTGGTGCCCCCCCAAACATTTGCACCAATGCAAAAGTTAAAGCTGAGCTTGTACACATACATTTCAGTAAAAGGGCATTGGACGAGGTTTCGAGTAAGGTAGATCATATGACCGAATTTGTTATGCCGGTCTTGTTAGTACCCAATAGGTCCTCTTTATCCCAGTTAAATATATTTTAGGTAAACACAAAATATCTTTATTTATTTTTTTTTTTCATATTATCAACCAAGTTGGCTTGGACTGGTCATTTAAGACTTCTTCTTATGTCCAGCATCTTTGATGTT
Organism: Philornis downsi; assembly: GCA_019455685.1. Lineage (NCBI taxonomy): Eukaryota > Metazoa > Arthropoda > Insecta > Diptera > Muscidae > Philornis > Philornis downsi. The sequence continues at coordinate 233,773 of JAHXMU010000117.1, read as the reverse complement.
GGTATATTTTTTATATTCGTATAAATTTATATTGGTTCATGCATGTCCGTCCACATGCTTGTTGAAAGCATGGTCACAAGATTTGAGATAATAGGCTGAAACTTTTTTGAAATTTAGCATAATAGGACTACTAGGACAAAGCTTGCCCATACATGAGCCGAACCCATCTCTAAAAAAATTTAAATTTTTTTTCGAACATTTTCAACAAATTTGCGTATATTCGTTCATTTAAAGCAATATTGCATTCTATTTCATAGACACCGCCCTAATTATAAATGTGAATGTCGAAAATTTTTAAGAAATCTTTATTTTCCTTGGAAGAAGCAACCTAATTTGATATACAACTTAGTTTGGTGGAACGTATTTCCACATCAACGTCAACTTTATTAATTCATTCAAATGTACAAAGTTCTCTTTGTACTCTTCTCTCTCTTTTCTTTTTGTGTTCTCTTCAGAAAAACACATATTTACATAATAGGTGCAACAAAGACAAACATATTTCCAGAATAGTGTTGTTTACCATAGACCTAATTCTAGAATGTTCTTAGTTACATAACAAGTGAAAAGGAGACAACAATAGCTACATTACGGGAGTAAGAGGCACAAACATAACTTACAGACGTAACGTAATTCTAGAAAAGTCTCATCCACAGATAAAGAGGGAAAGAGATTACATATATCATACATGAATGTTCTGGGAGCGGTTTTGATGATCTTTCTAGAATATACACTTAGAGAATTTACACTCACATACTGCATTAGAGAATTGGACGTTTCTGCCACTCACAATTCCGAGTCGTCCTTCATCCTATAGACTGCAGCTGGTGCAATTAGGAAAAATCTTTTTAGTAGAAAAGAAAAACTTGCTCTCATAAGAACTTCAGCCTACATTTGCCGTATGGAAAAAATTCAATATTTTTTCAAAAACTTAGTAATTCATTCATTAATCAAAAACATACTACGGAATTCTAGTGCATAAATTTCTAAGATATCCTTGAATTTTTACTGGAAAAATGGATAAAATCAATGCATTGTTTATGACCACTTCCACTTTTCTGGTGACGACTCACCTGTAATATTCTGCCCTGAAAATGTTAGAATTGGGATAAATGGATTTAGCGGCAAAAATATTTGTTCTTAGGAGAACTTATTCCATCTTTTGAAAAACTGGATTTGTTAAGAGTTTTTCTAATATTTTTACCATTTATTGGCTAATGAAAATCTGTGCATGTTCGTGTCTGTATCTATGTTATCCATAGGTCGCTGATTCATATCCGGCTCGAAGGACCATACATATGTTTGGTTGTGAGAATATATATTAAGTAGGACTTGAAATTTGTTTATTGCGGAAAGTAGGGAATCCAATCACCTAAATTAGGGTTCATATGAGTATAATTTCGGGAAATATGGCGAGAAATTATAACAAAAGAGTTGTTGATTGGGAGAAAAAAATAAGTAGACAATTAGAAGTAAATTGCGGGCTGAATATATATAATTTATGTGGACAACTCGTGCTCACCTTGAGCGGGTTACAATAGAAAAAGGAATTGTTCTTAAGTTATACGTGCCAAGAAACCTCGGTTCTCTTGGTTTTTAGTATATTCTTGATATTCCGTTTCGGTTTTGGGCATTATTGAATAAGGCATATTCACAATAGTGCTAGTTTTAATATGGGTTTACATACGATTTCATTTAGTTGTGCTTAGTAGTAAAATTTAACTTAATATTTAGATTTAGACAATTTAGGTAATTTACTCAATTAGTTCAAGTTTGTATTTCAAGGTAATACATATAATTCATAGTTAGTATAATTATTAAGTATAGATGTAGTTTACACAAAATCAATATATGATAATATCTGATAGAAAGCAGAAAAAATGTCTCCAATTTATACAGATTTGTATGAGATTATTCTAATTATGAGCGGGAATAATAAATCGTATTACCTAGTACTCTTTTCTCACGAAGAAAACAAAGTAATTGGTATAATGTTTAAAAAATGACGTCACTTTTGACACGCTCATTTATTTGATGATAAGTCAGTACATCGTCCATGGACTTATGGACCGCAACTGTCACAACTGGCAAAATTGGTTCAGAATGAAAGAACTTGCCCCCAGGACCACCTCCGTCTAATATAATTACCTCTGATCCTTTTAATTAATTACTCAATAAATGTTATGAATTGTTTAAGAAATGAATTTAAATGAAATATTTGAATAACTACAGTTAAGTTAAATAAATGAAATATTGTTAGATGATGTAAAAGTCCAACTATCACGTTAAAAAAAACAACTGTGATGCTTAGGTCGCAACCCAGCGGTTCACGGAGGTTTCGCTGCTGTAGTCGGCGAGAGCACTGCCTCTTTGCATTCCACAACAACCACCAGGACCAGGTCGCGAGCTGCCTACCGCTTTCGAATAAATACCAATCTAAATCTCAGATCCCTAACCACTTTTTTTTAGAAAGTATAAATTCTCCGTAAGCAAATTAGATACAGAGTACAAACAGGAACTCAGATCTCCAGATTTCCAACCCCCTCAATTGAGTCTAAGCTCGCCCCAGATCGACTATAGTGAATTGGAATCTGGCTTCCAGAAGGAAAAAGGTGTAACATTTTACAATCACAAATCCAAATCTGTGAAAAATTACACTTTTCTGTTCATTCTTAGACTGCAAATCTTCTTCTCCAATTTCTTCTTATGTCGCAACTGGAACAGACATACTTATTTGTTATACACAGCCCGTAGAAAATAATTCCAAGTGCTTCGATCTTCTGCGCTTCTCCTCCAATTCGTCACGCCAAGTTTCAATAGTATTTCAAAAGCCTGGTCCTTCCAAAGGAGTTTGGGTCGCCCTCTTATGTGCCGTCCATCGTGTTAGTTGTCGAAAACCTTCCGTGCCGCATTTGGGTCCAACCTTACAACATGACCCAGCCAACGCAATCGCTGTTTATTAATGCGTTTGACCACATCGATGTCAGCATATACATAGCTCATACAAATCATTGTTTATGCGACTGCAAATAGTTCGATATTTTGAAGCAATCTTTATTTTTCCAATGGCTTATATTTTCATTGGAGCAGCAGTTTTCTGATTTTTATTAAGTTGCATTAAATTTATAAAAAAAAAATTCATTGAATAGGTTGGAAAACAAAAAGCGTTCATTTGTTATCCTCCAATAACCTCTAATCTCAATAATTCCTATATCATCTATACCACAAATTAAATGTTCCATAAAGCAATTGTAACCAAATCTTTGAAAGAGAAAAATTGTAACAAAATACTAATAAGAATCTCAAGCATGCAGACCTAAGTGCATATTTGTGTAAATGACCTCCATCCACAAACTATATAGCGATACTTCTTCACAAGTGTTTGTGAGCAGCTATAAGAGAGCTCTATGTATAAGAGGTCACAACACAGCAAATTCATGTCAATGTGTGCAATTGACAGTGTACATGAACTATAGTCACTTTCGCTCTATCGTTCGTAGTAGTAAAGCAATTGAGACATGTTTGAGTACGTCATAAATTTCCACACAAATGGTATCCTATTGCTAGAAATAAGCATTTCTCTTCGGCGTAAACTAAATTTGATGAGAACTTTGTGCGTGTTGGCATTTTATTTCTTATTTTCTAGATGTAAAAGTTATTAGCAGACATTTCACTTTATTTCACAAACAAGAATTTAGTAAATTCAATATGAAACTCCCTACAGCAAAGACGTACTTTCTACAAATTCCATGGCTTTGTAACTTTATCATAAGTTGTTAATCTTAAGTGACCGCATTCATTAGAAAATGAACAAAATGTTTTCAGATAGTTTCGGTAAAATAACAAAAGATAGTCGGACATGAAAATATATTTTGCTTTTACATTGACAAACCTCAAAACACGTATTGGTGATACTAAGTTAAATAGTTTAGAAAATTGTTGTTGAATGATCAAATAATAAAGGGATTGTAAAAACAAACAATGAACGTCCACGATGAGATGACGATTAGTAAATGTGGATATACATTGTGGCATCAGAAGATCAGATACTACCAAGATTCCTTTTTCCCCATTCACGGCTGTTATTACGATAGAACAAAATTCGGAAGAGACATCCTTAGCTTTGGAACTCGAAGAACAGCAGTCTGATATTACTCTAAACGAAGTTTACATCATTTAAAATTTAAAAACGAAAACTGGTACTGAAAGGTTTCATTTAGAGTGCAAAATTGATTAATCGAAAGTTGAAATGTAAATTTAAATTTAAATTTAATTTTATTTAAATTTAAAAATTTAAATTCCAATTTAAATTAAAACTCCAAAGACTTCTTCTTCTTCTTAGGTGGCGACTAGAATAGACATCCTTATCTATTATACGCCCCTAGCAGAAAATAATTCCAAGCGCTACGGTCTTCTGCGCTTCTCTTCCAATTCGTCACACCAAGTTTCGATAGTATTTCAAAAGTCTGGTCCTTCCAACGGAGTTTTGGTCGTCCTCTTTCGCGTCGTCCATCGACTTCGTTGTCGAAAACTTTCCGTGCCGGAGCATTTGGGTTCATCCGCACAATAAGACCCAGCCAATGCAATCGCTGTGTATTAATGCGCTTGACCACGTCGATGTCGGCATATAGCTTATACAACTTATTGTTCATATTTTCCGGAGTATTTTCCTCTCGAAAACTGCCAGTACTGATTCATCTACTTGCGTCATAACTCACCATTCCGGACCATATAACAAGACCAGTAGAACCAACGTCTGGTACAGTCGGATTTTTGTTTGTCGAGAGAGGGTTTTATCATTGAATGGCATGCTTAGCCCATACCCCAAACTCCAAAGACATCGTATGAAATTCAAAGTAGAACAACTGAAATTTCAAACCTTCTATGATTTGAAATTTAAAAACAAACGTTAAAACTCAAAACACACGTATTGAAACTTGAAATGTTGTTCATAATGCATATACATTTATTTTTTCACTGAGACGGTCTATGTATTTATATTTGAATATTTTTCATCCAAAAGGAAAAACTGTCTTTATCAATTATGCACTATTTTTTACTGGATTACTCTCATAATTAATGCTTCCGCTTGTCTCATTGTTCAAAAATTCTGCGCGATATAGAAAGACAGACAGAATTGTTTAGTCGGTAATAAAATCTGTTTACAAATAACATGTTTCTCATAATTTTCAGACTAAAATTACTTACTTCATAAACGACCGATATGAGGAAGATAAAATCGTTCATCATATCCCTTCTCAATGATTAAGAAGACTGCAGTAACATTTCACAGTTTTCGACCAATGACGTCTATATCATTAGCGCCATTAAGTATTGAAATTACTTTAGCTAAAAAAGATGCCAGTCGTGTTAAGTTCAGCTTTTCCCACTATCATCTAAGTAAATACATTGCTGAAATCAATTGACAGACTATGACCTTGCGGTACTAATCAATGTAAAATGACTTAGTAAAATCTTGTTTATTTACACTTCGTATTAGCCATTGTCACTTTGCAAAAGGACATCAGCTTTACAAGAACACATCAACGTTACTGAAAATAACTTCAACGGTATTAGCTTTAATAGACCGTTTTCTTGGGTTGCCGATTTAAAACTTCTAATGTTTCTCTAGGGGAAACGGCCGAGAAAGTTTTAAATATGATAGGAAAAACCCTGAATCTGCAATATGATATAACACTTCTGTGTCTAATGCTAAAACATAGAAAAATGTACATATATGTATACTTTGTAAAATATATTTTAAGTTTAAATTTTTTTATCACACAATCGCAGAACGAAATTGAGGAAATACCAGTAACGTTTGTTTAAAACGGTCTAAACCAATTAAATGATGTCTAAAGTCTGTCAATTTCAAAGCTAAATAAGTGGTCATCGGTCATACAATCAGAATCGGTGTCAAGTAATCTGAACGTTCCATTCCAATCATTGTCATGCTTTAGCGTGTGCTCATTATTATCTCATTGCCATACGAGCTACTATAGCAACTCTGCCCGCGGAACATGAGTACCCACATCTTTGTTATTCTTGAGCTATGCTGTTGTTATTCTCACCCCGTTTTGGCTCGGCGGTGGGCATTCTATGCCATTGCCGATAACTGAGGTTCTTTCCTCTCTTCCGTTTCCTTTAGAGAATAGTAATTTGTGAACTTTTTCTCTACATATCTGCTGCTCACTCTGAACACCATGAGCAGAATTCCATTGTTGTTTTCACAAGACCAGAGGACCAGAGGAGTACGAATAATATTTTGTGGCCTTTCGACGGAATTTCTCTCGTTATCACCAAAACCGTTTCTTTCAGTGAAGTGAGAAGGTGTGGCTTTCTTTTCTGCTTCTTTTAGCATTCGTTCCCAGCACTTTTTACAGTTGCAACGTTATCTTTTATTCACAATCCTTTTACTCAGGCACTATACGATGTTCTTCATCATACCAGGATTTATTTAAATGCGGTTTTTCATACCCAACATACGATTCCTGTAGCAGATGTCATAGAATGTGTAGGAAAATCGAAATTAGCGACACTACTAAATTTTTCATTCTATTCAATTTCGTGCGCACTTTAGCAGCTGCAGAGCTATGTTAATAATATTTATCATGTGCACGTCAGTGGCTACAGAAACATGTTCCAATAAAATCTGGTTCTGTGGGTCACCTCAGTTCACGGTTGAAATTGTTGGTAAACCAACTCAATTTAACGACTGTTGGAACAAAATCATTTTCCATTCCTATTTTGACACTAAAACTTCCCAAAAAAATTAAATATCAGGGACAGAGTTGCATACGTTTGTTTCTTCTGGCAAAAACAACTCATTTTCATCATGTATTTTGTCTTGGTGTGAATTGTAATTTTTCCATTACAGATACATACAAATCGCCAGGGAAGGTTAGCCAATCATAAATCCTTATCTGAACTTATGCCTTCCTGCAGAACGGCTGTAATAGACAGTGTTGCCAGAACTTGATGACGAAAAAAGCCAAACCTTTCCCGAAAAAAATAAAACAAGCTAAACAAAAATTTATAAAAAGCTAAACTTTTTTTAAGGAAATTCACAAATTTATAAAGAAGAAAAATCTTCTTTGGGAGCTTTTTAATTCCTCTCTCATAAAACTAGCGTGGTTTTTCTGAAAAACGAGTTCAATTCAATTTTTTCACTTCCCCGTCGTTATGGAAGTTCAAATCCTTCAAGTAGTTGCTCAGACTGCGAAATAGGCGATAGACAGACAGGGCGAGGGCTGGGGAATACGATGGGTAGGTAAAACATATATGGAGTCCAACTCACGCAACAATTATAGCCGGCTGACCATTCACAATGCCGTAGATATGCTGATTGGGTGCTACAGCGACTGGCTTTAAATGTTGACTTTTCGTACAAAATTTTCTTTAATGAAGCTCATTTCTCGCTCGGTGGTTCCGTCAACAAGCAAAATTGTCGCATATGGAGGTGGAGAACTTAGAAGGGACTGTAGAAAAGTTATTGCATCCGGAAAAAGTGACTGTTTGGTACGCACTATAGACTGGAAGTGTTATTGGGCTGTATTTTTTCAAATACTATACCGGAGAAACCATTACCGCCAATTCAGAGCGCTATAGCCACATAATAATAAACTTTTTTTGGCCTGCAATTGAAGATTATGAATTGGCTGATATGTGGTTTCAAAAAGACAGTATCACGAGCCACACAATACGACCGATTTTGACTTTATTGCATAAGAAGTTTCCAGGAAGCTTAATTTCACGTTTTGGCGACGTCAATTGGGAACCAAGATTATGCGATTTAACGCCGTTAGACTCTTTTGTGGAGCTACGTCAAAAAGTGTGTTTACGCAGATACGCATTTGAAAACCAACATTAGTCAAGTTATCACTAAGATACCGCCCAAAATGCGCTAAAAAGTGGTCGAAAACTTTGTCAAAAGGATCCACTGCTGCAATCAATCCAGGGGCTGTCATTTAAATGTTTTATACATAATGGCTTCTTATACCAAACGAGGATTTAGACAAGGTGACAGTCGTGCGGCCTCTTCAACATACTTTTGGAGATGATTATGAGGAAAGTTGCAGTTAACACGTCTGGTACCATCTTTAACAAAATCCATATGTTACTCGCATATGCAGATGACATAGAAAAGTAGATGTGATTGCAGTCTTCTCAAGCATCTAGAAGGAACCAGCGAAAATGGATCTGCTGGTAAACGAGGACAAAACAAAGTTATTAGTTTCAACGAACAAAGAGTCTACTCGTTTGGGACGCTGTGTGAACGTTGACAACCGTAGTTTTGAAGTGGTGGAAAAATTCATCTACGTCGGTTCCGCTGTAAACAAAACGAATGATGTCAGCATGGGAATAAAAAGGAGAGTATTGCTTGTTAACAGATGTTACTATGGGCTAAGCAGGCGATTCAATGATAAAGCCCTCTCCCGACAACCAAAAAGCCGACTGTACCAGACGTTGGTTCTACCTGCCTTGTTGTATGGTGCAGAATCCTGAGTTATGCCGCAAGCAGCTGAATCAGTACTGGCAGTTTTCGAGAGGAAAACACTCCGGAAAATATATGGGTCCATCATCGTTAACGGAGAGTATCGACGTCGCATGAACAATAAGCTGTATGAGCTATATGCGAAAATCGACGTGGCCAAGCGCATTAATATATAGCGATTGCGGCACGGAAAATAAACTCGATAAACGGCACAGAAGTGGGCGACCAAAACTCCGTTGGAAGGACCAGTCTTTTGAAATACTATCGAAACTTAGTGTGACGAATTGGAGGAGAAGCGCAGAAGATCGAAGCGTTTGGAATTATTTTCTACGGGCGGCGTATAATAGATAACGATGTCTACTCCAGTTGCCACCTAAGAAGAAGAAGACATAATGGCAAGGTCCAAGCATTATAATAAAATAACAGTTTCATTGAAGTCATAGCGTTATGTATGTTTTATTTAACTTTACTTTTGAAACCGAAAGGATATTTACAGAGACATTCACCTATAGGATAAAGAGCCTTTAGATTCCGTTAAATCCTGGTCCCTCAGATATTAAAAGGGGTATTAATATTTGCGGAATTCACTTTAATTAGTTTTCTATAGTGTTTCCATTCCCAATAAAACATATCGGTGTTGAGAAGCCTAACTAAAACCGATTGTCGTTGCTATGATCAACCGAACTACGTTTTACTGCATTGTGAGTCCGTTTACGATGCAAGTTCAATGTTGTGTCGCCATAACATATCCGTTACGGGTTTCTTATAAAATTGGTATGAACGATGCGCGCAGAGATGAAATCGCTTTTAATTGTTGTTTTATAGGTTTCCTACCGCTTAACATGAGGTGTAACTTGAGCTCCTTGTCAAAATCCTTAATATTGGAAACCATATTCTAAAAAACAATTTATATTTTTTTGATAAATTCACTTCAGTAGCGTTTTGCTATTGTATATTTAAGTATGGATTCTGTCTCCACCTGATATTTGAAAAAGACATCTGCCAATCGAAGCAAGTTTCAGGCAGCGCGCAAAATCCTTTAACCACGTTTTCACTACATTAAGGGATCAAAATATGTTTTCTATAAATGTATAAATTCTCCCCTCCCCTCAGCAATGCTAGTATTTACAACTATAATCCATGGCCGGCATTAAAAACTTACTTCATTAGCGAGTTATAAAACTAAAATAATATTTTTCATTTAAAAGGAGTTCTCAGTACACTCTTGAGCTATTCCTGATTGGGTCGAAGTTTTATATACTACTTATTTCTGCTTATGCACAAAAGACGGAATGATGAGAGTATAAATTTCTTAACCCATCTGGAATTCAACTTTATTTTTATCATCACTGACTCACAATTTAAATGACCAATTAAGGCAATATTTCTATATCTAATTTTCTAATAAATCCCCTTCTTTCCACTGTATATTTCCAGTTGCCGTGGCGGTGGCCTTTTTCCTATGCTGGGCTCCTTTTCATGCCCAGCGTTTGATGGCTGTTTATGGCTCCACCTCGGGCATTGACTCCGAAGTCTTTAATACGGTATTCCGCGTATTGGACTACACATCGGGCGTTTTATACTTCTTGTCCACCTGCATAAATCCCCTGCTGTACAACATAATGAGCCATAAATTCCGGGAAGCATTTAAGGTGAGCTCTATCGAAGCATCTGCAGAGTAGAGGTTGTGGTATTAACTAGAAAACATTTCCGTTTTTTTTCTTTCACCCTTTTTTCCCCCTCTCAAAAATCTTTGCTCGCAATGCACGAATCGTTTTCGCTGATTTGGATTGGTTATGGAATCCTTTCTTTGCACATCTTTTTGGAAATCTTGCTTTGCAACTCGTTCACTCCTGATTTGTACGCATTATTTATTTCACCGGCATGACATCATTATCATCTCCTTTTTTTATCTCCTGCTTTTATTGTGTGGTTATTTGCTATCTTGCTTTTCTATTGTTGTGTAATTGTTATGTCGTTCGGTTTTGTTGTCTTTGGTTTTCCCTTTTCTTTATGCTCTCTCTTGTAGGTTACCTTGGCGCGTCACTTCCTGTCGGGCAAATATCAGACCCAGAATCACAACTACAGCGCTCTGCTGCGGCAGAATGGCTCCCTGCGCATGCATCATACGACGGTGAATAATAATGCTCTTGAGCACTTTAGCTCGTATCGTGTTGTGCAATTGCAATATCGTGACCCAAGCCACCATCTTTCTCTACAGGATAGCATAAGGACGACCACAACGACGACGACGATTAATAGCGCCAGTTGCAGTGGCGGCTCTGGCGTGGGGGGCGCAGGTAATGCCGGTCCGACTGGTGGTAGTGCTACGTCGACGCTAAAGGGCCATCATGGCGTCAACAATTGTCGATCTACTCAACATCGAGGACGTTGTATTTCCATGGGTTCCCAGTCAACATTGCTAAGTACTACAATTGGTGGCACCGGGCCGGCGTCACATCGGGTGCTGCAAACGCAGATATCGCAGTTGTCCTCCGTGGGGGATGCCAACTCTTTGCTAGAATGTGAAATGGCCCAAGGGTCTCAGAATCATCCCAATACAATGTGCCGTCTTAAGGATATACGGCGCCAGCGTTCCAGAAACAACGATGATTGCCTGTCTATAGCCTCATCGCAGCCTTCTCAGCTGTGGCGTGAAGATAAGAAACGAAGTATTTCCATGCACGAGACGGAGTTGTATACGAAACCCATGGGGCCCCATATAATGGCCGCCACTTTAGTGGCCACCCAGCCCATACAGCCTATGAATTCCATAGCTGAACTAAGTGTTGAAAGGCCCTCTAGATCTAGACTCAAGCTGTCGCGTATCATAACCCGACGACAGGATGATGCCTTCGTGGTGCAATCCATACCCCGGGTAGAGTTGATGAGACCCCAACACAAACCAGATAAATCATCGAAAACCCTTAACTCCCTGGCGCAGAAGTTCAAGTGGCGCACCAAGCGAAAACTCTCCAAGAAGAGAACGCCCTCTATCTCCATTAAAGACACCTACGACGCCACAGGTCTGGGCCAACCCACGCCTACTACGGCTCTTATGAAGGTGGTATATACCACCGCAGCTGACGGCGATTTGGAATCTGAGCTGGCTCTGAGTAATCATTCAGAAAGTTCATTGGGTTATCGGACTCCTCATGCTTTATGATGACAACCAAATGAGCTGTCACCATTAAGGATGCAAGATCGCCGCACACTGGCATTGGCTGCAGGTGTGGGCTCCCTAACAGCGGCTGATGTGCCAGGCGACGAGGAATATGAAATGAATCAATTTAGATAAGACTGCAAACGATGAAAAAAAAAACAGAAACTACAATATTAAAAGGAAACTGTGAACAAAAAGGAAACCTCTAGCTATAGTATTAGTAGTAGTAGTAGTAGTAGTACTTAAGTGAAATTATATAAAACGAAGAGAGAAGGAGCAACACACACACACACACGTGCAAATACAACAAGAAGGCTAAAAAATAAAAGGAAGTGACACACACATAACCACTCTCAGACATAAGAAGGAAATCGCTTTCGCCAGCAGGCTCGTGTATGTACAATTGTGTGAGTTTATGTTAATGTGTGGCAAAATGGAAGTGTGGAGCACATGAGCATGTCCTTGACATTGACTGTACCCAAGTCTAAGGAAAATAAATTGTCATAATTTATGATACAATGGATGGTGGAAAGAAAGTCGTTAAGCATAAAATAAATTCATGTTAACGTTTCGTTTCTTCCAATGTTGCAGAGGAAAGAAAAATGAAAGGAATTGTGATATTTATGTGAATAAAATTTGTATATTCACGGCTTTTTTTTATATTGTTGTTGTTTGGTGCATTCCGTTAGTTTTATTATAGTTATGGGAAACATCACAGACGTTTTTGTATTCTCAATGCTTATGAAATTCTTTGTCGATTCAGTCACGTCTACTTGCTGATTTGAAAACGTCAATCCGTTGATAAAAATGGCACAGAAAGGACGAATGGAAATTGGCATCTTATTAAGAGTAGGAAGCACAAGTATTAGGAAAATATATTTATAATATTTAAGGCTACAATAAATATTTTAAAACGGGTTTCCATTTATTTTGTTGCAACCCATTACATAAAATTTGGGGGTTTCTGTTTCAAAAAGATAGATTTTCTGGAAAATCAAAAATTTTAATTGATATTAAATTTCAAGCAACACGGCTTTAAGTTATGCCCTCTTCAAAAGACTAACAAATCGACTGTCCCCTGTAGTACGACAAATTATTTGAGATATGTTTATACGATAACATGAAGACAGCAAATTTTATTCCCAAAGAAGTAGTTAATTCTGAAACCAGAGACTTTTATTTATGAGATATTACTTTATATATTCCAGCACGGTTAACGTGATTTAAATCTTAGAAAACATTGCAATTTCTTGTGCAAAACGCTTTTTGAATGAAAAAATAGTTTAGCCAGATAAGTTTTTAGATGTTTTTTATATGCGAGTAAATATTTAATTGGAAATAAATTGAAATGCGTTTGTTCCTTCTCAATGTTTCTTTGGCATTTAAGTTAGGACAATTTTTAAGAAACAGAATAAAAAAAAAAACTTCATCAAATTAAAATATTTGAAGACTTAATATTGGAAGCTTATGAGAAATGTATAATAGTTGTATATTTCTTGTGCACAAACCTCCGACTACTCATAGCGTTATAATATAGTGAAGGGAAAAGCCGCAACCTTCAATAACACCTGCTATAATATCAACAGTTTGTAAGCGACTGAGTTGCTCTGAATTATGAGCTAATAGTCAATAAATAAAATAATAACGGTACATAACAAAAAAACAACAATACAGCATGCCTCAAGTCTTTTTAGAAGCATTTTTGACAGCGTAGAAATTTGAGTGCCATGTGACACTTTTGTCCATTAATGGGTTAAATTAAATCGCTGTCATAATTCAGAGACTGAGATAAAATAGAAAATTTGTTGGAAACATAGTTTTTAAAAGGGCGTAAGTTCTCCTCTAAGAATTCGACTACACATTTGAAATTCCCAAGTTAAAGGTTGTATTGATTTATTTTGACCATGTTCATAAACAGCAATTAATAAATTCTCCTCCTTTGGACAACCCAAAATTTTGCAGAACTGTGAAAGAAGCTCTGTTCGAAACTTTACACAGATTTGTGGTAATCTTTTGTCAAACTTTATTATCTATATTTTGACTTCAAACAGAGGCATTTGATATATAGGGTGGCGCATAAGTAAAGTTAAGATTTGATCAGTGAATATGTTTAATATAATTACCTCAGATTTAATTAATGAATTGGTTTAAAAATGAATTAAAACGAATTATTTGAATAATTACTGTTAACTTAAATTGAATTGAATTGTTAGATGAATTGAATACTATTGTTAGATGATGTAAAAGCCCACCTACCCAAACATGAAATTGAAAAAAACCCACTATTTGTGATGCATAGATGGCAACCCAGTGGTGCACGGAGGTTTCGTGGTTGTGGTCGGCAAGAGAACGGGTCTCTTTGCTATTCGACAACCACCAGGAACACGTCGCAAGCCGCCCTCAGCTTTCGAATAAATAATGTAAGTCTCAAATCCCTAACGTCTTTTTTTCCAAAAAGTATACAGTTTTCGCAAGTCAGTGAAATACAGAGTACGAATAGGAATTTAGATCTCCTGGTTTTCCAACCTCCTCAATTGAGCCTAAGCTACTCGCAAATCGCCGATAGTGAACTGGAACCTGAGTTTCAGAAGGAAAAAGGCAAACGATTTAACAGAATACATTTTTTATTTAAGTCTTTTTTTCGTCTCTTTACAGAATTAACTAAATAATACCTGGGAAATTTATGATGAAAAGGCTCAGCACAGAACAAAGAGCCAAAGTTGTTCAATTTTACTCAAAAGTCAGCATTCGATTATTCAGATCATATCGAAATTTCTTTCATGTTCGAAATGCTCCTAGCGCTCCAACAATTTACCGATTGATTCCGCGTTTTGGGCAACAAGGAGATGTCTGTGATCTTCCGCGTGCTGGAAGACCTCGTGCAGTCCGAAATGAAGTGACCATTGCTCGAGTGCAAGCAAGTGTTGAGGAAAGCTACGAAACTTCTACCAGGCGACGTTCTCAGCAGTTAGAGATGTCTAGGCGGTCTTTGCAAAGATTTTTACATATATTACATGATTTGCCATATAAAACGCAATTGGTTCACGAGTTAAATTCAAATGATACACCAGAACGCATTCCATATAGTCGCCGTTACGTTACTTATGCGCCACCCTTTATATTGAAAATTTCCCAGTGTTAACAAAGTACAAAATTTATTTCATCATAACGACTATCACGTACACATACCGAAAGTCTTTGCTGCGTAAACTTTTAACAAGTTACCTCTGAATCCGCGCTTGGTAGGAACTCATGTAATGTTTGCTCCTACTGGCGGAAGCAAACAAACCTAAAACTTCTACTTTTTGATTAATCTTTAACCTTTTTATGTTAATCGGAAAATCATCCGATTAACTTCCGCTTTCCTTTATTTCCTCTCAAAGAAACGTAGAAATATCAAAACAAAAGACATGGAAAAAACTAATTTGGGCGAAAAGTAAAATTAGCAAAAACAAGAAAAAAAAACGTAGTGATAAACAGTTATGGAAACTCCCACTCCCACCAACCGAGGTCAATGCTACTACACACGAAAACAACATGCATAACAGTTAAGTGATTAAAGTAAAATGTCCTTCCACAAAACTAAAGTTAACTTAATTGCAAATTGTTGATTCTTCTAGTTATGATTATCCTCTTTCAAGGGGGGATATTTTTATCACATGTAAAGTATTTTTTTCTTTCACAAAACACAAACGTTTTTTAGTTGTATATATAAAAAGAAGGATTGTAATTAATCTAATTAGTTAGGAAAGTTTTTTAAAATATTCCGGATTTTCTCTTTGATTATGCTAAAAATATTATATATAAACATAAACATTTCTTTCCCATACAATCGTTTGGAAAATTCCATTTATTAAGAAAGTAATTTCTAGTAAAATAACTGAAAGCGCCTTTTAGGCCAATTTATGTTCTTGTTGGCTACAAAAATCTTTCATTTATGCAAATATATTTTATAGTTTTTAACTTCCTTCCTAGTCTTGCCTTTGGGTTTGTTAGCCATAATTGTATATACGATATAAATATGTTATATAGTGATAGTTAGCTTTCATACAGTTTTTAGTTTTCTCCAAGAAATTTTGTCCTTTTTTGTTTAGCAAACTATCTAAGACATAATAATTTTTTAACTTCTTTAAACCAGTTAGTTCAGTTATTTATGCATTCTGTAAGATATGAGATTTTGAACATTTTATAAAATTGTAAAAAACTTTATACTTACTTAATAGTGTTTAACCCTATTGGGGATGATGTAAATGATACCCTTTTAATTGTAGTTTTATTCTATAGAGTATTTTTTTTTTAGTTTCCTTTTTCAATTGTTATTGAAATGAATACAATATTTATATAAATACATATGGAATTATCTACACACACACACACACCTATATATATATACATGTATATGAAAACATACACTTATTTCCATTTTTGCTCTTCTGTTTTTGTCAAAAACTACTACCCCAAACGATGAAATGCAATAATTCAATTTAGATTAATAAATTGAAAAGACTTACGAATAACTTTTCAAAAATATAAACTACAGATTTAAAGCAAAAATTACATGCAAAAAAAAAATGAATGGTTTTATTCAATTTTAAGGCATTTTTAGTCAATTACAGACATCGTCGAAGGGAAGGGGTAAGTATAAAAACGAAAGAATAACAGCGAACAATTTATTAACTCCTCTTGTACATCAGGATATTGGTAGAAAAATAATTTGTTATATAAAAAATGGCGATGCTGAAAAACAAAATTACAACAATTCTTAAGGGATTTTAAATATTTCAGGCATGAAAATTCCATACATACCCTGTTTACTAAACTCAGTTCAAAAAGGTGTCCAAACAAGAACGCAAGATTTAAATTTGGCACCATTGGTAGTGTCATTGTTTGACATTCGAACAATTGTTATTGTTTGCTAGTAGAAGGTACGAGGTTAGTAAAAA